>SNQJ01S0049391.1:29321-47170 GCA_010110895.2 Picea sitchensis | reverse complement strand
ATTCCTCATGGAATGATTGCAACGAGACATGAGTAAGAGAAAATCATCATCAGGGATAAACTAAAGTATCACACCGAGATATGATGGCATCCAGGTGTGAGTAAGAGAAAATCGTCAGTGTAGGTTGTAGTTGCAACCAAAGATGAGTCCTAGAATGAGTCAAGTAGTCCCCAAGGTAAATTATGGTTGTGGTCATCAATTGGGCACATGCTTGTCTCTTCCCCTTTGATGGTGTCTATGGTGATGAATGGGGGATCTATTTAAATTCCACCATCCAAACATCGTGCTAGTCTATGGGATTAATATCCCTAAAGAGAGTGCATCATCACCATCATCTAAGAGACTCGAACCTCATCCTTCAAAAAAGGTGATTATACATTATGAAATAAACACCATCTTCGAGCTTAGAGAGGTAGCATACTGTCGCATCTTCGAGACATAGTTTGGGAAACCTTGAGGAATCAGGTGATACCATTTTGGAAAATAATAGGGTGGGCCCTCTTCCAAGTGGCGAATGATGAAATGGAAATCATCATTAAAACTGGACTGTGGGTTCTTGAGATCTCTGATTGAACTAGGTATCGCATGTCCTAGAATTTTTGTGAATATGGGCCATGGTAGGGGACTAGATCTGAGGGGTGGGAAAATAGTGGGAAGTGGAAGAGGAGTAGAGAGCTTGGGGAAATCATGGATATGGGTGACGGTCGTGGATGGAGAAAAGTGGGATGTGGAGAATATCTCCAATGATTTCATGGGAGAAAGTGGATATATACAGTGTGGGAAACAACTGGGGGGTGGACCAAAAAAAGGAAAGGAACTAGCCAATAATATGGAATGAGGAATAAATATAGAACTTCGGTGAAGTCCCATGAATGGAGATATAATTAATTATATCCATCGTACTAGTGATGCTCCTTTTGGAATTCGGCGACATTTATTATTACGTGACAAGGCTATGAGTGATCTATCTAAATCTTATTACTTGACCTTTTGGTGTAATGTGGAAATAGATAGTTTATCCTAGTCTTGTGTGAGTCCGATGCCTGAGCCAACACTTTATATGGGAGCTATAACTTTGACCGTAATTGGAAATATCAGGAATGTTCAAACTACCAATCCATCTAATCCACCTATGTGACGAGAGTGTATGTTGTGCTGCCAAAACAAAAGAAAAATTTGGCTAACTATGTAGTCTTCAATCTATTGTACATGATATGCTAAACCTAGTATACAAAACTCTAGGAATGAGAGGGGGAGATAAGTGATGGTTTTTCCCTGTTGGCCATAGTATACGTTCAACCTACTACCATTAATAATCCGCCTGAGTAGTTTTTGTTGTAGTGTATCCATCTTGGCAGAAGCTATTTTAGTAATGTATTCTAGTCGGAAAGGACCCATCCAACGCACACGTATCTTTCCAAGGTTTTGTAAGTATTTACTTTCATACAAAAAAACTAAACATATAGGATGGAATGTTTTGTGGTGGATGTGTCAATCATGCTATAGCTTTAATCTCTACCTTTTTACCAATTGAATGAATCTCGCCATCATACATTCCTATTCCAACTCCATGAGTTCTTCTGACCTCTGTTAAAGGGACCATTCATCTGTAAACTAGGTTGCCAAAGCAACTTGGAGGTTGGGAACAACAAATTCTAGTGGAGTGATATCTTGTTTACCATATAATAATATTAAAGGTGTGTACTTGTTCAGTCGCTTGCAAGTTGTTTTTTATACCCATAATACTTTAGGGATGCATTTTTTTTTTTTTTTTTTTTTTTTTTTTTTTTTTATTTTGATTTTTAAAATATAATATTTCATAATCATTATTCTAAAATAAATTGATCAAACATTCGTAATATTTATTCATTTAAATATTTCTAAACAGTTTTATTAATTTCATTCGTAATATTTATTACATTTAAATATTTCTAAACAGTTTTATTAATTTCACTTGTTAATCTAAATAACTAAATTTCGCAACTAAATTTCAAGTTGAGATTTGCTAACCATAAAACTATACAAATACTTCAATTCAATGAAAAGCTATCCTCTATTCCAATTCAACTCTGTATTAACTTGATAAAACAAAAGACCCTCGTGGATATCTTCAGTAAATTCTCCAGGAGCACAGAGGGAGAGATAAATCGCCTTACAATTCTCTCAGATTAAAAAAGTTTCCTATATTTTCAATTAAATTCCCACCACGACCTTTTAACAAATGATTCCAACTAATCTTTTCAGAATACTATTCAAAATTTATCCAGATAACTTGGAAAAAGAAAATGCCTTTTCTTTCTGAAGTTTCTTCTGATTTAAACCCTTGACCGAAGAAAAGCGGGGGTATAAGGAAAATGTTGTCGCTGTTCTCAATTCCAAATCGAAGGAGAGATTTGCACAGAATTGGTTGGAAAAGAGATTTATTAGAAAATAAAATATTGGCTTCCATCTCTATAAATACAAACAAAAAATTCTACCATGTCAATAAATAACTCATTTAGCTTAGAAATGCTAGGTCAGATTTCCTTCATATTAAAAAAATATACAACTCATACAAATATGAACATTTACACTTACAAAGTCCGTGCATTTACAATTATTTACTGAAGTAGAACACCGAACACGGTTTGAGATATATACACTATGTGATAAACTTGGCTTCAATGTACATTTCAAATTCAAAATTTCTGGATGGATTGTACAGGATTTATACTTATGGAAATGAGTCGAATTCCGGGAGAAATTTAGTAGGCAATTGGGTAGTATCTAAGGTACAAACTTTAATGACAACCATTCTCCACTTCCCTGACTGATATTGTTGGTTTCTTTCTGACCCTGAAAACAACTATTGCACTTGGACCTGAGATTACCGTCGATATGCAAAGGAAACAATTCCAGCAATTCGTATTTTTTTTCATGTTCCTGGGAAGAATAAGTCATAACATTACTTGTACGAGGGTCTGTAAAACGATGCACCCATCCATTATTTCTACCTGCTGCTTCGTTCCACATGTTGCGTGTGAAACCATAGGGTTCAGAGAACGTTTCGTTCCCAACAGACTGTAAATGCTGTTTCCATGACAAATCAATTGGTAACAACTTTTGTGTTGAGGCTGATTCTGCTGAATTTGGGTCTCCCTACACCATAATATAAAATACGTGGACAATCAATCACAGAGTGAAAACATATGTGAAACTTAGATGTAACAATAAAAAAACGAAGAGAATAACAAACTGTCCATTAAATTCTCTTTACCTGTGCTGAAAAGTCCGCCACACCCTTTGAAGAATCCACGATAATGCGATCAGCTGATTATAGACAGACATGGCTACAGGATAAGAAAAGAACTACGATGGAAACGCTTAGGACTTTTAAAAAACAAAACAAGTACAGTTTACCTTTAGTTGGAGAAGAACAAGTTTGAGCGTCCAAGCTTTTGACAGTATCTTTTTCATTCAGACCCTGAGGTGTTGATTCAAATCAAGATCACTGCTTCTGATGGGTCTCCCTTTCTGCTTCCTCTTGTTGCGTGCTCGAGTATTCTGAAACCAATAAAACACATTCTTTGCTTCTACATTGCCGTGTTGTTTGAGTAGATTCGTAAACTCATTTATTTGAGAGCGACTAGGGTTACGCTGGCATTGTTTGAAGAGCTCTTCCAAAATCTCTTTCTGTCTTTTCACAGAAAACGATACAACAAATTTTAAATGTTGCGCACATAGGAGAGAACGATGGAAGACTTCGTAATCACCGTTTTTTCATGGCATCCGGGTTTTCTATCAAATATTCGTGTTATAGATTAAAGGCATGCAAACAAATTCAGGTATGAGACTGTGTAAATAAGTATGGAATTCTGTAAAACCGTGGACTGGAAACTAAAAATTAGCATTTAAATCAATCTATGTGATTAATTGTAAAATATGGGGTACGTTGGGGTTTAATTCGATTATTTAAGTAGATTAATTGTTGGAAAAAAGGAACCAAGCAACCAAAAATTATGTTTTATTTGTTATTATTATTTTTTTCATTTTGGAGAATGAAGAATTATGTTTTTGTCGGTTGCTAATTTTTTATTATTTTAAGAATGGAAATGAGATAACAAGTGAAAAAAAATGGAAGTAAAGATTATTATCGGTGTGGTTGGGAGGTTTGAATTTGTTGCTAAGCTTTTTAATGGTTGGGATGATGTGTTATTATATGTAAACATTTCAAGTTTCAATTTTGTATAGAGCTCCTTGTGCTGTGTGCTAGGGAAGGTGTTTAATGAATTTGTCTTAGTTATAAAAAATTAACAAATGTTTAGTTTTAAACTAATAGAATATTGTATGTTTTGTAATTTTAATTTAATGTTTGATTTATTAATAATTTATCATTAAATATAAAGTTGTTATTTACTTATATTGATGACTCATCAGTAAGTTAGTTGTTTTGAGTTAAGAGTTGTATTAAAAAAAAATTCCTCTTACTTGTAATTTAACATTATATTACTAAAAAATTACTTGTTATTAATTTCAGTTTCAACTTGCTTTTTTTCCTTTTTATTTTTACAAGTGTAATAATATGTGTTGGTATTATTTTTATCTCTTTGTTGATAATTGGGTTTAGTGGTTGTGGGTGTGTTGGTATTTTTTCTCTTTATTTTGTATTGGGTTTGTTTGGGTGGTTGGGGGGAATGATTATTATATTGCCAACCCATGTTCAAAGTGGCATGTTTGGGTTAACCTAGAAAAAAATTATTTTACTTTTCCAAATAAAAGATCATCATTTCTATTCAAATATTGAATGGAAATTACACAAGTGTATACTCCATTTTAAAGAATAACATCTCATAATGAATGCACAATATGAGTGGGCCTAAGGGTTGAGATCATGTGTTTATGTTGGGATTTTCCAAATAAAAAGATCATCATTTCTATTCAAATATTGAATGGAAATTACACAAGTGTATACTCCATTTTAAAGAATAACATTTCATACCTAATGCACAAATACAGTAGGCCTAATGGTTGAGAACATGTGCTTATGTTGGGATGTTTCATGCTTGCACACGTCCTTCTTAATGCTAGAGGGTTAAGATAGAGTTGATCAACAAAAAACCCAAAGCATTGACATATCAATATCCATCCAAGGATGAAGAAGGTATCACCTGAAATGCAATGAGATCACAAATACCATATGGTCTTGTGTTTGGGAATGGAGGGATAAGTACTCAACAATCCATCTAGGTTGATGTTAATAAATTTCATAATTGAAAGCTTACTATTCTCAACATGCAAAAAACAATACACACACATATACAAATGTAACACATAAGTGACACGCGATAGATCAAAATCATTGTAAATTTATTATCTTCCCCATTCCATCAAACATGGACATCCATTAAGAAAATTATACATGAGAAAAATAGAGTCATGTATACTAGGATATTTTAGACTTATAATACATCGTATATGCACATTCTTAGAGTTGTATTAAAAAAAGTTTCCTCTTATTTGTAATTTAACATTATATTACTAATAGAAAATATTGTTATTCATTTCAGTTTCAATCTAAAGTTTTTTTCCCTTTTTAATATTTACAAGTGTAGTAGTGTGTTGGTATTATTTATATCTTAGTTGATAATTTGGTTTGGGTGGTTGGGTGTGTTGGTATATTTTTTCTCTTTGGTTTCTATTGGGTTTAGCTTTGGTTGTTGGGGGGAATGATCAATGAATCACCTCTTGTATATATATATTTGTTTAAAAAAAAAAAAAAAAAAAAAAAAAAATTATTCTTTTATTTTTTCCAAATAAAAGATCATCATTTCTATTCAAATATTGAATGGAAATTACACAAGTGTATACTCCATTTTAAACAATAACATTTCATACTGAATGCACAACATGAGTGGGCCTAATGGTTGAGAACATGTGCTTATGTTGGGATGTTTCATGCTTGCACACGTTCTTCTTAATGCTAGAGGGTTAACATAGAGTTGATCAACAAACCCCAGCATTGGAATATCAATCCTCATCCAAGGATGAAGAAGGTATCACCCAAGATGCAATGAGATCGCAAATACCATATGGTCTTGTGTTTGGGAATGAAGGGATAAGTACTCAACAATCCATCTGGGTTGATGTTAATAAATTTCACAATTGAAAGCTTACTATTCTCAACATGCAAAACAATACACACACATATCCAACAACACATTAAGTGACACACCCATAGATCAAAATCATTGTAAATTTATTATCTTCCCCATTCCATCAAACATAGACATTCATTAAGAAAATTATACATGAGAACAACAGAGTCTTGTATTCCTTAGATAATTCTCAGATCCTATAATACATCATGTATGCACATTCTTAGAGTTGTATTAAAAAAAAAAGTTTCCTCTTACTTGTAATTTAACATTATATTACTAATAGAAAATAATATATTCATTTCCGCCAATCTAAAGTTTTTTCCTTTTAATATTTACACAAGTAAAATAGCGGTTGGTATTATTTTATCTCTTTGTTGATACCTATTTGGGTGGTTGGGTGTGTGTTGGCATTTTTTCTCTTTGGTTTCTATTGGGTTTAGCTTTGGTGGTTGGGGGGAATGATTATTATATTGCCAACCCATGTTCAAAGTGACATGCTTGGGGTTAACCTAGAAACAACATTTTATTTTTTCCAAATAAAGATCATCATTTCTATTCAAATATTGAATGGAAATTACACAAGTGTATACTCCATTTTAAACAATAACATATCATACTAAATGCACAATATGAGTGGTCCTAATGGTTGAGTGTCACGTGTTTATGTTGTATCTTCCAAATAAAAGATCATCATCATTTCTATTCAAATATTGAATGGAAATTACACAAGTGTATACCCATTTGTGTTAGTCAACATCTCATAATCAATGCACAACATGAGTGGGCCCAATGGTTGAGAACATGTTCTTAAGGTTAATTCACGCTTGCACACGTTCTTCTTAATGCTAGAGGGTTAAGACGGAGTTGATCAACAAAAAACCCCAAAGCATTTGCATATCAATATTTATCCAAGGATGAAGAAGGTATCACCTGAAATGCAATGAGATCACAAATACCATATGGTCTTGTGTTTGGGAATGGAGGGATAAGTACTCAACAATCCATCTGGGTTTATGTTAATAAATTTCATAATTGAAAGCTTACTATTCTCAACATGCAAAACCAATACACACACATATCCAAATAACACATAAGTTACATACGATAGATCAAAATCATTGTAAATTTATTATCTTCCTCATTCCATCAAACATAGACATTCATTAAGAAAATTATACATGAGAACAAGAGAGTCTTGTATTCCTTAGATAATTCTCATACTTATAATACATCGTGCTATGCACATTCTTTCAGAACTTAGACATGGGACAAACTCAAACTTACAAGTAGAAACATTACAACATTATAATATTGCAAGGGCTTAGAATGAGCTCGAAAAATATCATAACAAAAACAATAACTTCATCAATCCTTTAAGTGAGTAACTATGTTTCTATTGATGATGCTCCTTTTTATATATTTATTTGGTCAAGAGCTCTATGTCTCTGAACTTTTGCCCAGCCTATCTCTTTTCCTCACTAATGATCATGTAATGCTTATGCTAACTTCATTCCATTCCACGTATCCTTTCTAGAATTGGGGAAACTTCCTCACCTGATCCTATTTTTCCATCTCCACATTCCCTTATGTTGTTGGAAATAATCATCATAGGATATTTCTCGATGATTACTTTCTTGATTCCGGTGGGAATATTCTTGATTTCACCGTGCATCCAAAACTCTAATTAATGCATTTGGTAGATCCTCATTAACCGCATTATCAAAACCCGCCCCAGTGCCTACTGTGATCCCTTGCACATTAGCTTCAGCGCACACAAAATTGGAATGGGTGCCCACAACTTTGTTTGTGTGAATGCGTGATATTAAACCAAAACTTTGGGTTCCAATAGGCCCCCACCACTATAACTTAGCTCACCGTTGAGCCAAATTCCATTTAAAAAATAATGTCTCCATTTAAAAAAATAACATCTCATATTGAATGCACAATATGAGTGGGCCTAAGGGTTAATAACATGTGTTTATGTTGGGATTTTCCAAATAAAAGATCATCATTTCTATTCAAATATTGAATGGAAATTACAATAAGTGTATACTCCATTTTAAAGAATAACATCTCATACTGAATGCACAACATGAGTGGGCCTAATGGTTGAGAACATGTGCTTATGTTGGGATGTTTCATGCTTGCACACATCCTCCTTAATGCTAGGGTTAAGATAGAGTTGATCAACAAAACCCCAGCATTGGTATATCAATCTTCATCCAAGGATGAAGAAGGTATCACCTGAAATGAAATGAGATCAAAAATACCATATGGTCTTGTGTTTGGGAATGGAGGGATAAGTACTCAACAATCCATCTGGGTTGATGTTAATAATTTTCATAATTGAAAGCCATTTATTCTCAACATGCAAAACAATACACACACATATCCAAATAACACATAAGGACACACGATAGATCAAAATCATTGTAAATTTATTATCTTCCTCATTCCATTAGACATAGACATTCATTAAGAAAATTATACATGAGAACAACAGAGTCTCAGGTATCCTTTTGATAATCTAGATTTATAATACACATCGCATAACATTCTTAGAGTTGTAATAAAAGCTCTCTTACTTGTAATTTAACACATATTACTCAATAGAAAATATTGTTATTCATTTCAGTTTCAATCTAAAGTTTTTTTCCCTTTTTAATATTTACAAGTGTAATAGTGTGTTGGTATTATTTTTATCTTTTTTGACACCTAATTTGGGTGGCTGGGTGGGTGTGTTAGTATTTTCTTCTCTTGGTTTCTATTGGGTTTAGATTTGGTGGTTGGGGGGAATGATTATTATATTGCCAACCCATGTTCAAAGTGGCATGCTTGGGGTCAACCTAGAAAAATTATTTTATTTCTTTTCCAAATAAAAAGATCATCATTTCTATTCAAATATTGAATGGAAATTACACAATTGTATACTCCATTTTAAAGAATAACATCTCATAATGAATGCACAATATGAGTGGGCCTAATGTATATTGAGAACATGTGTTTATGTTGGGATTTTCCAAATAAAAGATCATCATTTCTATTCAAATATTGAGGAAATTACACAAGTGTATGCACCCATCTTTGAAGAATAACATTTCATACCTAATGCACAACATGAGTGGGCTCAATGGTTGAGAACATGTGCTTATGTTGGGATGTTTCATGCTTGCACACGTCCTTCTTAATGCTAGAGGGTTAAGATAGATTTGATCAACAAAAACCCCAAAGCATTGGCATATCAATCTTCATCCAATGATGAAGAAGGTATCACCTGAAATGCAATGAGATCACAAATACCATATGGTCTTGTGTTTGGGAATGGAGGGATAAGTACTCAACAATCCATCTAGGTTGATGTTAATAAATTTCATAATTGAAAGCTTACTATTCTCAACATGCAAAACCAATAATACACACACATATCCAAATAACACATAAGGACACACGATAGATCAAAATCATTGTAAATTTATTATCTTCCTCATTCCATCAAACATGGACATCCATTAAGAAAATTATACATGAGAACAAGAGAGTCTTGTATTCCTTAGATAATTCTTAATACATCGCATATGCACATTCTTAGAGTTGTATTAAAAAAAGTTTCCTCTTACTTGTAATTTAACATTATATTACTAATAGAAAATATTGTTATTCATTTCAGTTTCAATCTAAAGTTTTTTTCCCTTTTTAATATTTACAAGTGTAATAGTGTGTTGGTATTATTTTTTATCTTTGTTGATAATTTGGTTTGGGT
Organism: Picea sitchensis; assembly: GCA_010110895.2. Classification (NCBI taxonomy): domain Eukaryota; kingdom Viridiplantae; phylum Streptophyta; class Pinopsida; order Pinales; family Pinaceae; genus Picea; species Picea sitchensis. The sequence continues at coordinate 37,273 of SNQJ01S0049391.1, read as the reverse complement.
AGTTGGGTGGGTGTGTTAGTATTTTTTTCTCTTTGGTTTCTATTGGGTTTAGCTTTGGTGGTTGGGGGGAATGATTATTATATTGCCAATCCATGTTCAAAGTGACATGCTTGGGGTTAACCTAGAAACAAAATTATTTTATTTTTTCCAAACAAAGATCATCATTTCTATTCAAATATTGAATGGAAATTACAAGTGTATTAACAATAACATATCATACCAAATGCAATAATATGAGTGGGCCCAATGGTTGAGAACATGTGTTTATGTTGGGATTTTCCAAATAAAAAGATCATCATTTCTATTCAAATATTGAATGGAAATTACACAAGTGTATACTCCATTTTAAAGAATAACATCTCATAATGAATGCAATAAATTACGAGAGGGCCTAATGGTTGAGAACATGTTCTTATGTTGGGATGTTTCATGCTTGCACAAGTCCTTCTTAATGCTGTAGAGGGTTAAGACGAGTGTGTCCAAAAAAACCTCAAAGCATCGATATATCAATCTTCATCCAAGGATGAAGAAGGTATCACCTGAAATGCAATGAGATCACAAATACCATATGGTCTTGTGTTTGGGAATGGAGGGATAAGTACTCAACAATCCATCTGGGTTTATGTTAATGAATTTCATAATTGAAAGCTTACTATTCTCAACATGCAAAAAACAATACACACACATATACAAATAACACATAAGTTACATACGATAGATCAAAATCATTGTAAATTTATTATCTTCCTCATTCCATCAAACATAGACGATCATTAAGAAAATTATACATGAGAACAAGAGAGTCTTGTATTCCTTAGATAATTCTCAGACTTATAATACATCGTGCTATGCACATTCTTTCAAAACTTAGACATGGGACAAACTCAAACTTACAAGTAGAAACATTACAACATTATAATATTGCAGAGGTTTAGAACGAGATCAACAAATATCATAACAAAAACAATAACTTCATCAATCCTTTCAGTGAGTAACTATGTTTCTATTGATGATGCTCCCTTTAATATATTTATCTGGTCAAGAGCTCTATGTCTCTCAACTTTGTTCCAGTCATTCTTCTGACCAATGATCATGCATGCTTATGCCAACTTCATTCATTCCACGTATCCTTTCTAGAATTGGGGAAACTTCCTCACCGGATCCTATTTTTCCATCTCCACATTCCCTTATGTTGTTGGAAATAATCATTATAGGATATTCCCGATGATTAATTTCTTTATTTCGACGTGCATGAGGCCTGATTTCTACCAAAGTATCCAAACTCATCATCGCATTTGGTAGACTCTGGTCCAATATCAAACTCAGCCTAGCTGCTCATTTCTCGCATCCTTGCAGCACACGCTTTCAGCTTCAAGACACAAAATTAGAATGGTGCCTCCAACAACTTCATTTTGTGTGTGAATGCTTGATATTAAACCAAACTTGGGTACCAATAGGCCCCCACCACTATAACTTAGCTCACCGTTGAGCCAAATTCCATTTAAAAAAATAACATCTCCATTTAAAAAAATAACATCTCATATTGAATGCACACTAAGGAGTGGGCCTAAGGGTTAAGAACATGTGTTTTTATGTTGTATTCTTCCAAATAAAAGATCATCATTTCTATTCAAATATTGAATGGAAATTACACAATTGTATACTCCATTTTAAAGAATAAAATTCCACAAATCGAATGCACAAATAGGCCTAATGGTTGAGAACATGTGCTTATGTTGGGATGTTTCATGCTTGCACACATCCTTCTTAATGCTAGAGGGTTAAGATAGAGTTGACCAACAAAAACCCAAAAGCATTGACATATCAATCCTCAATCAAGGATGAAGAAGGTATCACCTGAAATGCAATGAGATCGCAAATACCATATGGTCTTGTGTTTGGGAATGGAGGGATAAGCACTCAACAATCCATCTGGGTTGATGTTAATAATTTTCATAATTGAAAGCTTACGATTCTCAACATGCAAAAACAATAATACACACATATCCAAATAACACATAAGTGACACACGATAGATCAAAATCATTGTAAATTTATTATCTTCCTCATTCCATTAGACATAGACATTCATTAAGAAAATTATACATGAGAACAACAAAGTCTTGTATTCCTTAGATAATTCCTAGACTTACAATATTAATCGTGCTATGCACATTCTTAGAGTTGTATTAAAAAAAGTTTCCTCTTACTTGTAATTTAACATTATATTACTAATAGAAAATATTGTTATTCATTTCACTAACTAAAGTTTTTTCCTTTTTTAATATTTACAAGTGTAATAGTGTGTGTTATATTATTTTATCTTTATTGATAATTCGTTTGGGTAGTTGGGTAAGTGTGTTAGCATTTTTTCTCTTTGGTTTCTATTGGGTTTAGATTTGGTGGTTGGGGGGAATGATTCTTATATTGCCAACCCATGTTCAGTGCTTTGGGTTAACCTTAGAAAAAAAATTATTTTATTTTTCCAAATAAAAGATCATCATTTCTATTCAAATATTGAATGGAAATTACACAAGTGTATACTCCATTTTAAAGAATAACATATCATACTAAATGCACAATATGAGTGGTCCTAATGGTTGAGAACATGTGTTTATGTTGGGATTTTCCAAATAAAAGATCATCATTTCTATTCAAATATTGAATGGAAATTACAGAAGTGTATACTCCATTTTAAAGAATAACATCTCATACTGAATGCACAACATGAGAGGGCCTAATGGTTGAGAACATGTGCTTATGTTGGGATGTTTCATGCTTGCACACCTCCTTCTTAATGCTAGAGGGTTAAGACAGAGTTGATAAAACACCAAAAGATTGAGATATCAACCTTCATCCGCGACGAAGAAGGTATCACCTGAGATGCCATGAGGATCATAAATACCATATGGTCTTGTGTTTGGGAATGGGGGATAAGTACTCAACAATCCATCTGGGTTTATGTTAATGAATTTCATAATTGAAAGCTTACTATTCTCAACATGCAAAACCAATACACACACATATCCAAATAACACATAAATGACACATGATAGATCAAAATTGTTGTAAATTTATTATCTTCCCCATTCCATCAAACATAGACATTCATTAAGAAAATTATACATGAATACAATAGAGTCTTGTATTCCTTAGACAATTCTCAGACTTATAATACATCGTGATCTGCACATTCTTTCAGAACTTAGACATGGGACAAACTCAAACTTAGAAGTAGAAACATTACAACATTATAATATTGCAGAGGTTTAGAACGAGATCAACAAATATCATAACAAAAACAATAACTTCATCAATCCTTTCAGTGAGTAACTATGTTTCTATTGATGATGCTCCCTTTTATATATTTATCTATTCAAGAGCTCTATGCCTTTCAAGTTTGTTCCATTCATTCTTCTGACTAATGATCCCTCATGCTTCTACCAGCTTCCTGCATTCCACATATCCTCTCTGAAATTAAAACTTCCTCACCCCATCCCATTTTTCCATCTCCACATTCCTTATACATGCTGGAAATAACGCTATAGGATATTTCCCTATTGATTAATTCTTTTATTTCAAGGCATGCCTTCTTGATTTCTAAATGTGCATCCAAACTGTGACTGACGACATTTATGTGCTAGACTTCAGCTTTGGTCCGCAATCAAAAACTCATTTAATGCTTCATTTCTCGATCCCTTGCACATTAGCTTTCCTACAAGACACACAAAATTGGAATGGGTGCCCACAACTTTGTTTGTGTGAATGCATGATATTAAACCAAAACTTTGGGTACCAACAGGGCCCCCACCACTGGCTACTAGCTCAACGTTGAGCTAAATCACTCTTAAGAAATAACATTCCATTTTAAAGAATAACATCTCATATTGAATGCACACTATGAGTGGGCCTAAGGGTTGAGAGCATGTGTTTATGTTGGGATTTTCCAAATAAAAGATCATCATTTCTATTCAAATATTGAATGGAAATTACACAAGTGTATACTCCATTTTAAAGAATAACATCTCATACCTAATGCACAATATGAAAGTGGCTCTAATGGTTGAGAACATGTGTTTATGTTGGGATTTTCCAAATAAAAGATCATCATTTATATTCAAATATTGAATGGAAATTACACAAGTGTATATTCCATTTTAAAGAATAACATCTCATACTGAATGCACAATGTGGGTGGGCCTAATGGTTGAGAACATGTTCTTATGTTGGGATGTTTCATGCTTGCACAAGTCCTTCTTAACGCTAGAGGGTTAAGACAAGGTTGGACCAACAAAACCCCCAAAGCATTGACATATCAATCTTCATCCAAGGATGAAGAAGGTATCACCCTATATGCTATGAGGATTACAAAGACCATATGGTCTTGTGTTTGGGAATGAAGGGATAAGTACTCAACAATCCATCTGGGTTTATGTTAATAAATTTCATAATTGAAAGCTTACTATTCTCAACATGCAAAAACAATACACACACATATCCAAATAACACATAAGTGACACACGATAGATGAAAATCATTGTAAATTTGTTATCTTCCTCATTCCATCAAACATAAACATTCATTAAGAAAATCATACATGAGAACAATAGAGTCTTGTATTCCTTAGATAATTCTCAAACTTATAATACATCGTGCTATGCACATTCTTTCAAAACTTAGACATGGGACAAACTCAAAATTACAAGTAGAAACATTACAACATTATAATATTGTAGAGGTTAGAACGAGCTTGACAAATATCATAACAAGAACAATACCCCTCATTAATCCTTTCGAGTAACTGCTCTATTGGGATGATGCTCCCTTTTATATATATTTATCCTGGCTGTTTCATGTCTTTTGGGCTTTGTTACATCTATTCTTCGACTAATGATCCCGTGATGCTTCTCGCTTCACCTTCCCTATAGATTCCACATGTATCCTTTCTGGAATTGGGGAAACTTCCTCACCAACTCCTATTTTTCCAGCTCCACATTCCCTTATGTTGTTGATAGTAATCATTCAATAGGATTTCATGATGATTCGTTTTATTTCGGTACGCGCTCTTCTTTGATTTCTAACGCAGATCCAAAAATCAAACCGACGCGACATTTGGTAGACTTTGCTATCCCAATATCAAAACTTTTTAGTCTAGCTCATTTCTGATCCCTCGCATACTACACACAAAATTGAATTTGCCCCTACAACTTTGTTTCTATGGAATGCGGATATTAAAACTAAACTTCTTGGTACCCAACAAGCCCTCACCATCAGCTTGAGCTCACCATTGAGCCAAATTCCCTAAACAATGATTCTATGGCTTGTAGGCCATGCATAGCACCTTCAACCATGACACATGCCCTTCCTAAGGTATCAATTTCCCAAGGGTGGTATACATGTACAATTCTAAGGTTTTAAAAACCATGAACACATCTATTATCCATCATAAACAATTATTTGAGATTCTAATTACTTGTATTTTTACGATGACAACATTCAAGGTCAAAAACAAGGGGCTTAGGATGTAAAAAATGCTTCTATGGATTCTAGGCCATGCATAGCACTTTAAACCATGAAACATGCCTTTCGTAAGGTATAAATTTCTAAAGGGTGGTATAAATACAATTCTAAGGTTTTTAAAACCATGAACACGTATATTATCCCATATCATGGTTCAAGTCTATAGAATATGGGATTGAACCCTATACAAAACATCTAAGGCACTACATGGACCATGCACAAGTCCGCTATACAAAACGTCTAAGGCACTGCATGGACCATGCACAAGTCCTTGGACCATGAAACAACCCTTATAGAAGTAATTATGTCCCAAGAGTGGGATATATTCTAATATTTGGTTCACCAAGGATGGGCCTCTCAACTTATGAAATGCCTTGGTGCTAAAATTCAGGGGCTTAGGTTCTAAATGTTATATTTAAGGTATATGGGCCATGAATCAACACTAGACTACATGATATACCCTTATGATAACATATTTGTCTTGGTATTGTGATATGGTCTCAATTCTGAGGCTTATCACATTGATGATGGGCCTTCTCTCCAACTACATGTTTCAAGGCCAAAAACCATTTCCCGAGGAACCATATGTTAATTCTAAGGCTATTAGGTTGTGCACAGACCCCCCAATCATGACAAAGGATCTTAATTTGGAAGGATTCTTTAATGCAAAAGTGGCATATGGGTGCACATTTGAGGATTTACACATTAGGGATGGGTCTCTTCATTCAAGACATGGTAAAGGGACAAAAACAGGATGTTAGGTCCTATACATTGCTTTTGTGGCTCATGGGAAAATCATAGGGCCTTAACCAAACATAGGACCTTCATAAGAAATATTTTTCCCATGAGTGGTATACAAGCCTAATTTTAAGGTTTGATGGATAAAGGATGATATTTTTGTACCAAAACATCATTCAAAGAAAAATCATAAGGGCTTAGGCCTTAAACACTACTTTTAGGTCTTGTTGGCTAGGCATTAGGATTGAGACACTAATTTATATAAGTGATTAGGTCTTGTGGGCTAAGAACTTATGATCATATAGGTGAGTGATTTGTTTAAGTACTCATTGTTTTATCCCACAACCTCATTGAACTTGAGCCCCTACTTAGGGGGTAGCACCTAATTTAGAGGGTTGCATTGGTTAGGTGGAAAAATGACATTTCCATATGATTCCCCCTTGTTGACATCTTACTTGTAAGTATTGGTTTGGATTAGAAGATAGTCATCCAAAGGGTGAAAGGCATAGTTTATCTACTATTACTTAGATATGGTTGATTTATTTAATTTTTTAGCCATAATTGATTTATTTGATTTATTTATATATTATATAAATTATAATATATTATATATTATTATATATAATAAACATAATATAAATTAAATATTATATTATATATAATTCATGTAAACATATCTTTATGGATCTCGTTTATTAACAACAACTACATTAATAATATTAATAGTCCATTTAATACAATTATATGGAAAAACCATTATATATGCTAAATATATACCTATCAACCTAGAAAGACACATTAATATTATTGATATGCTTGTTACTAGTATACACGTTTTTATTTTTTATAATTAAAATGATTTAAAGCTTAACTAGGGTGAGTTTGGTTTCTATAGGCCAAAGTGACCTTGAGAACACTTTGAATGAGTTTTTTTTGCATAGTATTTTTATGTTAACCTTTTCTAGCTTTTGGATCTTTTTATTTCCATTTTTCCTTAACATCATTATGATTTTCAAGTTAAAGAATATTTAAAAAAAATAAAAAATTAAAGATTATTTAAATGGTAAAAAAATAGATTTGTTAGTGATTATAAAAAAAAAAACCCATAGAATATCCTATTCTATCATATTAATATTTTATAGAAATAAAAAAATTAGTTTAATTAAGTATTAAGTATTTTTACATAACCATAAATGTTAATGTTTTTTCTATTTTTTCTATTTATTTTTATTTACTCTTTTTATTTTAATTATGTCATTTTCGATATTATATATAAAAAAAAAATTCTATACTACAATTAATATTTATGTTAATATATATATAGATAGCTCAACTTTGATTTTTAAAATATAATATTTCATAATCATTATTCTAAAATAAATTGATCAAACATTCGTAATATTTATTCATTTAAATATTTCTAAACAGTTTTATTAATTTCATTCGTAATATTTATTACATTTAAATATTTCTAAACAGTTTTATTAATTTCACTTGTTAATCTAAATAACTAAATTTCGCAACTAAATTTCAAGTTGAGATTTGCTAACCATAAAACTATACAAATACTTCAATTCAATGAAAAGCTATCCTCTATTCCAATTCAACTCTGTATTAACTTGATAAAAACAAAAGACCCTCGTGGATATCTTCAGTAAATTCTCCAGGAGCACAGAGGGAGAGATAAATCGCCT
>SNQJ01S0049390.1:47180-57701 GCA_010110895.2 Picea sitchensis | reverse complement strand
TTTTTCTTCGGATTTTTCAGTTTTTTTTTTTTAATTATTTTTTTCATATTTTATTATCTTTTTTAAATTTTTTAAAAAAGGGGTTGAGTTTTGCGATATTTGTTTTTTTGAACGAAAAGGTATTTTTTTTAATTTTTTTTCCTCTTTTAAAAATAAAATAAAATTGCTAAAAAAAAATTTTTTTCAATTTCTTTAATTTTTAATGTAAATTTTTTAAAAATTTTAATTAAAATTAAATTTTCAAGATAGATTTAGGAGTCGATTTTAAATATTTTATTTAAGAGGATACCAATTGTCAAAGTCGCCACTTCAATTAAGTATTATTTTAACTCAAAAAAGAAAATTGGTGCTACTTGTAAGATCATTTTTTTATTTGAGGATCAATTTTAAGGTTTGGTATCGATTGTCAGAGTCATGATTTCAAACAAGTCACAATTTTAACTTCCCTGCAAAAAATGGTGCTATCAGTAGTGCCACTTTTGAAACGCAGGTAAAAAAAACACCAAATGCAACCTCTAAAAAAATGAAAACTTTGAAAAGTTCTCGTTAAGTTGATAACGTTTTTTTAAACTCACAAATGTTACAACATAGTACATAGAAACCATTGAATCTTGAGACATTCCAGATCCAACTACCTCTATACACTCTATGACTACATCTAATATTCTATCATAAAGTCCTTAATGTTTGGCATTTCAATCTACAAATAATTGTTTTGGATTAAAAATGAGACTCTATACTATTGAATGCAAGGACATTAATCATTTTGAAGGCTACATGATCTCATCCGCGTATTCTTCAATAAACTAAACCTATCTTGATGAAACTTTAGATACCTAATACAAACTCCTTAAATGTTACTTTCTTTGTTTTTAACCTTGCATGTACCGTCCGATTTTGTGTTGATTCTAAAGAGCCTTGAGTTCCATATAGGTAGGTTACTAACTTTTTATCCCCAACTTATCTAAGATTAATGTCCAACGCTGAGGACATTGTTTGCCTAGAGTGCGTTTAGTTCATTGTAAAACTATAGTTGAAGGTTTTAATCCACTATTAACCTTTTCATTTCGTTACATGCTCTAAAGTGAATTATAGTGTTTGTGCTTAGTTAAAATCACATGGTACTATGTGATCATTGTTGCTGCTACGTGCTTTTCGAAATTGCTTTGGAATATTTTTTCCACTTGAAATTCGGCTCGTGAGTGATGTAAATGATGTAAGGAATGGGTTTTCTTCTTCATTGTACTTTATAATTTGGATTTTTTGGATGAATAATTGTTAATTGTTTAAGTGGTTTTCATATTCAATTGTTTAGGTATAAGTAGTTTTCATATTTATAGAACAATTTTTTTTGGTTTTCATATACATAGAATAATCGCTTGCTTAGGGTTTGTATTTTTTCCATAGTATCCAGTCGTGGTTCATTCATACTTGGTTTTCATATTCATAGAACAATTTTTTTTTGTTTTCATATACATAGAACAATCGCTTGCGTAAGGTTTGTATTTTTGTATTTTTTCCGTAGTGTCTAGTCATGGTTCATTCATACTTGATATTACGATGTATGTCAAGCTTACTCTAGGTTTCTCATGTACTCACATACATCCCAACATCTTCAATGTTTATAAATTCTTCAAGTTTGATCCATTTAAAGAGGTAGTCTTTAGCAAAACCTTCTAGGCAATACATTGTAAGTCTGAAAAACACAGAATGAATTATTTGTGCAACTTTGACTCTTTTTTTTTAGTTTAAACAAACTTGTTTGAGAATTTAAGTATTATTTTATTATATAAAAAGAAAATAAAAGAGATTATGGGTTGTTGTTTCTGGGGCTTTAAGATTTGGTTTTAACATGCAACATCCCAATCTGCAAGTCTATAGGTAGTAAATGGTTTAGTTGCTAAAATGATTGAGTTGCATGCTTTTTTATTTTAAGATTTTTTTTTTCATAATCAATATGTTTTAAATGATCTAGTTGATAAAATGATCGAGTTGTATGTTTTTTTAATCTCAATACATTGTTTTTTCGTAATTGTTTATATGATGGCAGAGGTTATGTTTGAATCCCCAAAATTTATTCGTTGTTATTTTCTTTGATTATGTTCATTCTTCCATTCATTTTTTTGTGATTCATGCACTGGTTTGATTTTTTGTTGACCTATAAAATTCAGGTAGGTGATTTAACAAAATTGTTGTTTCTATGAACTCTTTCAGTGTATTGAACCTCAGTTGAATGCTTAACAATAATTGTTACGCTTGAATCCCCTAAATTTATTACTTGTGATTCCTTTTATTGTATTCATATTTCCATACATCAATTTTTTTTGTTCACACTTGATGAATGTTTGGCTCATTTGTTTATGGAAGGATAAATAAGATTTAACATTGATTTGATTTGGTCGAGCTCTTTTTGTTGTATTCATTATATTGTACAACCTAGATGGCATGTGGTCGTAAAGAAATGCTATGTAAGATTTAGTCAAAAGATAAAATAAGTGCTATGTCGATGTTAATTGAAAGATGATTCCTTTGGTTGGTTGAGATAGGATCTGTTGAGTACATATCACATGGGCAGTTTAGTTACCTAAAAAATATCTTCTTATCTAATACAGTTGATTCATTTGGGGGCGATTTAGTTGCCTCACAAATATCTTTTATCTTAGAAGATGGATTCCTTTTTGGGCAATTTAGTTGTTCACACATCTCTTTTATCCCATAAGATAGATGTTATCAGCATTCTAGAGACATCAAAAGGCCCTTTGGTAGATCATATGCCATTATCATTTTCTCGATACTATCAAGTTCATTTGGTTGATTGATGACTACAAGTTATGGACTAGTGAATTTGTACAATAAATCACATCATACATAGGTTCTAGAAGGTGATTTACCTACCTTTCATAAACCAATGCATAGGAATGGTTTAAACATTATCTACATTATCTACAGTGCTATGGTGGCTACCATTCCATGCTCATCAATTCATCCCTTGAACTTAGACCCAAATCTACCCTCACCCAAAATGATGTTTGATCCAAAATGGATCCAAACCAAATGAATGGGTAAGACTCAGTACTTGCAAGACAATTTGGCAATTTATGAAAGTGATCTAAACTATGTAAAAGACAAGTAAATGTAAAGTCAAATAAGAAAAAAAAAAATGAGAATGTGAGAGTAAAATAGAAAATTAAATGTAATAAATAAAATTGAATAGGAGAGAAGGTTGAAGAGTGGGAAGTGAAGGGTCATGGCTATTGGTCTTCCCCTTACCTCGACTCTCCCTATTTCTCTCAGCAATTTCATTCTCAACGGGTCTGCTTGGATGGGCCAAGAGAAGAAACGCATTACAAGATTGTACAATTTTATTCTGCCACTATGAAAACTAACTCTTTGTCACACATTTCCTTTATAATTATTGGATCGAAAGGCGCTTTCTACAACCGAGTATGAGGGAGATGTGTAATTCCTTACGTGCTCAACATGAGTTGACACGTGGCATTTCAAAAATATTAATAACAAAAAAATATTTCAATGTCCGCCGTAAATAAGATATTTCTATATTCTTAAGTAGTATAAGTCTATATCAACTATATATATATATATATAGAGAGAGAGAGAGAGAGAGAGAGAGAGAGAGAGAGAGAGAGAGTATTTGAAATCAAAAAATTTTGATTTCGTTAATAGGTGCTTTCTACTTCCAGTGAACTAGATGAGTAATTCCTTCAATGACATGTGACATTTAAAAAAAATATATTAATAATAAAAAAATAAACTTGAACCGGGTAAAATAAAATAAAAATAAAAGTTATGGTGGTTTTCCTAATCTTTGCATTTAATAGCTATAAAAAAAAATTGAACAATGGGGTTAAAAGAAGAGGTGTCGCCAATCAATAAGATGGATACTCTGGAAAAATTACATTCAACAAATCAAATTTTGATCAATCCATCTTTGCATTATTTTTACAAACATATATTACAATTTACAATGCAAATCAATTAAGAGAAACTAAAATCAAATTAGTAGTCTCTTACTATATAAACGACCGTGAAGACGAAGATGAGCGTAGCATGTACGGTGAAGACGAAGATGAGTACCATGAAGACGTGGATATGCAGAAGATGGGTAAGTACCATGCATGGTTGATTTGTAAAAGATGAGTACCATGTTGATCCGGATTATTTTCGGCACGAAATGAGATCGGAGATATAATAAAGAAATGCACAGAGATATCACAGATATTCAATAATATAACAGAAATGTATCAGAGACGCAGCCATAAACACATATATACAGTAATACACGATTTCTATTAATGAAAGAAATGTACAGAGACTGTAAAAATACAGAGTGAAAGACTTGCTAGAATGGTGGCAGCTTATCTCTGAGAAGAGATGTGATGGCTACTCGCATTCGCAAGAAGATGATTACAATGAGGCTCCGAAGGCCTTTTTACAATAAACAGAAATGCCAAAAACCCTAGACATCCAAAAACCTAACCCTAGGAGATGAAGGGTCAAAAGTCATGTGGGCCCCGTTTGGGTAAGTTAGTACATCAACTTCCCGAGGTCGTAACTTTTGCATACGATCTCCGTTTTAGGCGTATGATAGCTCGTTGGAAAGGTATCGTCGAGGAGATTCATTTTGGGAGCTCAATCATTCTTTTAGATATCATTGAGAACCTCGATCTCGAAAAACCTTCATTTAGGCCCTCAAAATGGCCCCGGAAGTTAAAACCTGCTAAAAGTAGTAAATTGCCAAAATTGCCAAAAAATTGTTTTGAGCCAGTCGGAAAAGGTGGGTGGCCACCGATATCCACCTGGATCACATGCAGATGCTTAGAGGATTTGTAGAAGATGGGTAAGTACCAATGGTGGGTACCATGCACAAAAACATTGCCTCGGATCTGCAAAAGATGGGTAAGTGATGGGAAAGTACTAATCCATCCAAGTAAGCCTAGTAGGTTGAAAAAAGTATTGTTCATGTCTTGTTCATAAATCCAACGAAGAGAAATCACCATTTGATCTTCAATCTCTATTACTAACTTGTGGCTTCAATACATAGGACATACATGCATATATGACCTAAATGAAAAGGATTGCTCCATTACTAACTTGTGGCTTCAATTAATCGGACATACATGCATATATGACCTAAATGAAAAGGATTGCTCCATTTCTAACTTGTGGCTTCAATTAATCTGACATACATGTATATATAACCTAAATGAAAAGGATTGTATTGTATAAAAATGTAATCGTTGTTTTTTAATTGCTAAGATAAAGAAAAAGTGACTAATTAAAAAAAACTATAAAAACAATAAAAAATCAAATATATCAAAAAAAATTTCCATAAATAATTTTTATTTCAAATTTAAAATAAAAAATTAATTTTAATTTTCATTTACATTTACATTTACATTTACATTTAGATTTACATAGGAAATAATTTTATACCCTAACACCAAACATGAACAGAACTTAGACCAAACATGAACAGAACTTAGAGTGAGGAAAGGATGTTGAGCATCTCGTCAGCGAAGACTCTAGAGGTAGATGAACCACCTCCATACATATAGTCGTAGTAACAATTTTCCTGGAAATCGCAGGCACCAAATTCACCAGATACGTTGAAGGCTAAACAAAAGCGACTAGAGCAAGAAACATTCGTGTAGGAGGACGATTTGAAGGGAATATAAATTGGATCATCCTGTGCTACACAGGATTTAGTTCATTGGAACATCGCAAACAAAAAGAACCAAAAGAATCTCATAAATTTTTTAATTACACAATTTGAAACTGTAAAATAAATATATTTTAAATTTCTCTTATATGACCTGATATCAATTTATACAATATTTATTAATATTTTATTTTTAATATTATAAAAAAATATTATATTGATATGAACATTACAAACAAACAAAAAGGAACAAAAGAATTTCACCATCTTTTTAATTTCCCATTTTTAAATTGTAAACCCTTTTCAATTTTTCAAATTTTTAAACGTAAAATAAATTTGTTCTTTTCGGGGCATTAAAAAAATACATAAATTGTGTGATCTTTTTTAATATTATATATAAATTGTGTTTGAGTTTTTTCAAAATTTGGTTTGTAAATTTATATTATTTTTTTAACTTTTTAACTTTTTAAATAATATATATAAATAATATGTGATTTTTTTAATAATTTTGTTTAAAAATTTATATTAATTTTTAAACTCATATTTTCCTGTACGCAAATGTGGTGGTTGATGATGATTTTTGATGGCAAATAAGAAATCCGTGATATACATGTTGATAGTGATGAATATGTTGTTTATACTTTTCTTAAATGTAAATTTAAGTATGAAATTGGTGTCCCCCACTATCTAATTTTATCTTATGTTTTGGTTTCGAATAACATTACCCCAAATGATGTTATTAGAGGTTGATAACTTCATAGGAGCATTAGTATTGTAAAAAAGGAACTGAAAGTATATTTGTTAATATAAGTTTTTTTTTATACTAAAATAACTTCATAGGACAAAAAGGAATGAAAGTATATTTTTTAATATAAATTTTTTTTCTTATTAAAATAACTTCATAGGAGCGGTCAATTTCAATTTATTTTATTAGTCATTTGCATTCGACAATTTAATTTGTTTTGAGCATGGATTATAATCAATTATTTGTGTTTTTATATAGGTTTTTGGATTTTAATCTATTATAATTTTTATTTTTACTTTTTATTGGTATAAAAGTATCAAAAATTTAATATTATGGAAAAAAAATTGTTTGTTATATAGATTAATGTATTATTAGATTTTTTTTTGGCTTCCATTAAGTAAGAATATATTTTTTGTCCCTCATGTTTAGAATCATGACTTTAACATTATATAGTGTCTTAACAACAACACACTATGTCATGTCACTGACTATCCTACACTTCCCGAGGACAAGTAAGAATATATTTTTAAAGTTAATTGAATTTCCAAAATTAAACATTGAAAAAAAATGATCTTCAATTATCATAGTTATTTTATTAAAAAAAATTGTTGATGTGTTATCATCAACCATTAACATTTACAAAGTCAATTTTAGTTAATTAATTTTTAATTTGAAATTGAAATACTCTATGATCTTAGATAAATCTTTAAAATTTTGACATATACTTCAAAATATTAAAAATAAATTAAATTGTTTTATTAAAAAAAATTATTAATTTGTTATCATCAACCATTAACATTTACAAAGTCGATTTTAGTTAATCAATTTTTGGTTTGAAAATGAAATACTGTATAATCTTAGATAAATCTTTAAAATTTTGACATATACTTCAAAATATTAAAAATAAATTAAATTCTATTTTTACTTTGTATAATTTTGAATTAAATTTTGATATATTAAAAATAAATTAAATTCTATTTTTACTTTGTATAATTTTGAATTAAATTTTGATATAGTTTTATTGAGAATTTAAAATAAAAATAACACTTTTCACAAAATAGAAATTAAAAGAAAGAAATGAGTAAACACAAATTTGATTGCATGCATGTAAGAATTAAAACAACCAATTACACACTTACATAAACACTTTAAAATTTCACCAAAAATTTCTATTAATCCTTAGCCATTATGAATTACAGTTGTAATGCTTCAAAGGGCTTCAAGTATCATAAGAAAAATACCAAAATCCTCTTGTTCTTAGTCCATGAGGGGCATTACAAATCTTGGAGAATTCACATAACCATGTAGAAGATCACACGGGCTTCATATTGTTGGCTAATATCTTATCACGTTCATTAATAAAGGGGGGTTTTAAATTGTGAAAAATAAAGTCAATACATTGCAAGTATTGAGGGCGGGGCAGAGGGATGTGAGGTATGAGGGGGTTTATAGGTATTGGGGAGTATAAAAGGGTATCTAGTAAAAACAACATTTTTTTATTGGAAAGATGTACTGGGAGGGGGAATTCAACAAAATGAATTCGGGAGGTATTTATCAATATCTAGTGAAACTACGAGTATTTTTTGATATCCCACAAACACATGTGCTATGTCATAGGTTTACAGAGTGAAGAAACTGTGAGAATATTCAAATATGTTCCTTTCATGTTCGGTTTCCTTGGTTGTTTATTTTCCCTGATATTCTCTTCCTTCTTGTATTCTTTCTCCTCTAATCTAGCTCTTCACTTATTTTTTCTCCATATTTTCCTCTTCTTCTTGTTTCTTCTTCCTTGTAACTTATTTGCTTTTGTTCATTCTTCACTTCCCTATTCTATCTCCTTCTCACATTCATGAAACCAAAAAATAATTCCCAAACTATTGATAATACCCCAATTCTTAAGATTTCTCCCACTTCAAACTTTAATTGTCTTAAGTAACAAAGTAAAACTTGGCACTATATGTCAACCATCTCCAATCTACCTACCACTTTGATCAAGCAAAAATTAATTTAAAAGAATATTTTCTTGACATATTAAATGGTGATTAAAATAATCTCTTGCATTTAATTGTGGGTTTAAGACCTCCATGTATGATAGTTGGCCCCTAACCAAATGTGAGCCATGTTAGACTATGAAACCCTATACAATCAGAAAGTTTGAGATCACCTTGTTTTGAGCTATCGTCCTTCTCTACTGATGATGTGTTTTCATTATCTACTAATGAGTTGTCAATGAGATATAGATCTAGAGGTGTTCAAATACAAGTACTATAAATTGATATCATGAGATGAATACATGTGTTGATAATGGATTAAATCATTTTCCATTAAGTTATTGTCTTGTTTTATGCTTGCTCTATTTTTTAACATGGTATCAAAGCTAGTTTCATATGAATATTTTGGGCATGACTGGGCCTCGATTCTACATGCTTTTTAAATTGAAACACACATCAAAGATGGTACTCTCTATACCTCAATGGGGGATTAGATTGATAAAACAACAAGATACTCTCTTGCACCTAAAGGGGGGAGTACATTGATGAAATTAAAATGGTTAGTAGTCAACCAAGAACACCACATTAAACAAGAAAAAATGGTTGGTGTTCAACCAAAAGACAATAGATATAGTGACATGTAAGCATTATTCAAGAATCCAAAATCTCAAACTAGAATCCCTTTAACAATATTCTCTCCTTGCACCTAATGTGTGTGTTTGGGGAGGGGGGCATATCAATGATGATAGTCAGGCTTCAAGTTTTGAAGTCCTATTAATCAAAATTCAATCAAAAATTGGTAATTCCAACATGGAAATTTAACCCACATATAAAATTTATATCAAACAAAGAAAAAAAGAGTTTTGGACTATGTGTAATAGTTGCAACCACATGGTGTTTATAGTGGATTCATGATCAATTATAGTTTGATTGGATGTCGTGAATGAGGAGTCTCTTTGTAATATCCCAAGACCGAGCCTCAGTTGTAATTGTAAATGTAACATGTTTTATAGGCTGGTGAGCCAAGTGATTATAAGCTAGGAGGCATATGTGATGATTAGGTTGGAGAGCCTAGATGTTATAGGCGAATGAGCCTATTTTTGTATATGTAAATACTCATTTCAATAATAAAAAATACATCATTGCGTGTAGATCGACCACGAAGAAAGAGTTATGGGTGAATAAGCTCCTCTAGGTTGGGAAAGGGATGGAGCTAAGAGGCTTGGAAAAGGGCTAAGCTTGTGGGCTTATCTCTATGGTAATAATATTATATTATCATTTCCTAAAGACTAAGGTTGGACATAACCTATGTTATCCTAAGTTCCTATGGGAAGGGAACAAATGTTAAGTGGAGCTCATGTAGCTTCATGAGGACAGGTGTCTGATTTGGGACACGTAGTTATATTGGGAAACTCGTCATTTTTGGGGGTTCGCTTCCATTCTGGCCAACTCCCCAGGAACGCACTCACACATGCATGTAGGGAGCCATTACCTCCATTATTGAACTTTGAGCATGCACAAACCTCAGAAACCTCTACACTTTCTAGAGCCATATCATGTTGTTATCGGACAAATCAATAGGTGCAGACACTAACTGATCTCCCTAGATCCACCTAGATCTAGAACAAAACACACCAGGACATGATTCTTTCCTTAAGTTTTAAATATTGAATTCACTAACTAAGGAGGGATGGGTGATCAATTATAGTTTGATTGGATGTCGTGAATGAGGAGTCTCTTTGTAATATCCCAAGACCAAGCCCCAGTTGTAATTGTAAATGTAACATGTTTTATAGGCTGGTGAGCCAAGTGATTATAAGCTAGGAGGCTTATGTGATGATTAGGCTGGAGAGCCTAGATGCTATAGGTGAATGAGCCTATTTTTGTATATGTAAATACTCATTTCAATAATATAAAATACATCATTGCATGTAGACCGACCACGAAGAAAGAGTTATGGGGGAATAAGCTCCTCTAGGTTGGGAAAGGGATGGAGCTAAGAGGCTTGGAAAAGGGCTAAGCTTGTGGGCTTATCTCTATGGTAATAATATTATATTATCATTTCCTAAAGACTAAGGTTGGACATAACCTATGTTATCCTAAGT
>SNQJ01S0049390.1:22237-47170 GCA_010110895.2 Picea sitchensis | reverse complement strand
CTCCTTCTAGAAGATTCGAGAAAACGCTCATTTTTCCCACGTGTAAGCATTCTCGCACCCTGCCTATAGAGCAACCTGCGAACATCTCGCAACCCATCTATTGTGCAACCTGCGAGAATCAGGCATTCTCGTACCCTGCCTATATAGAAACCTACGAACTTCCTTTTTTATAGGGTTTTTTCAAAGGAAAATGTAACTTCTTTTCTCAGGAAAAGTTCTTCTCCCTTCTCTCTTCAGGAACTCAGGCCATTGACCCCTCTGAAGGCAACATATAGGTTTACATCATTAACGGTCATAGGGATGACGAAAATAATGTATAACACCTGTGTTTTCTTATCATCAACTGAAACCTATGATCCTCGTGGGTGTCACAACGCACCTGTGCCTACCTAAGCTTGTGTTGTACTTGTCTATTATGAGAAGCACCTATTTCCAAACCTGAAGGCTATGGTTTCCACTTTTTCCTATGCATTAGCTGAAGGTTGAAGTTGTTTTCACCTAAGCCTACTACTAGTTATTTGGGAGTGGTAGTGAAGAGGCGGGTTGCCAGGCTCATGGAATGAAGAGGAAGGTTGTCATGCCTATGAGCAACTCTCTCCAGGTGAGAGAGTTTACTGGAAAAGAAGAAGCAAATTCTCGAGCTTGTGAGCAACTCTCTACAAGTGAGAGAGGTTGTTGGGGGAAGTGATTTCTCCTGGAGGAAGCCCAAAAACAACTATAATGCTCTGAGAATTCTTGTTTGGCCTGTTGTTGAAGCCCTGGAAGGGAAGTGGGGCAACCGAAGGACTATTGAGCAGAGAAGGGGCACACTTCCTAGGGTGGGATAGGCATGTGGGGAATGAGAGGTTGTAGGATATGTGTATAAGTTGGTTCCTGTGAGGGAATCCTTCCCGATTTAATATGTAGCATCCCATTGTCTCAGCCTAGCCTAGGAATCCCTTTACCTGGGTGGAGTTTAGTTCCAGCTCAGGGGTGACCCACTACTAAAAGTGATGAGCAACATGGTCTATGGATGGGAGGTTTGTGGAAGGTCTGCATGCAGTTGGTGGCCATCTACAAAAACATAAGTACCATTTCTATGTTCATTTACATATTGTGTATCTGTACATGTCTAATATTTATAAGTTTTGCCTGTATATGTTGTATGTTTAGGATTACTGTTATTTCCGCATTAATATGTGTATTAGCATAATATGTTGCCTATTTTATGTTTATATATATATATATATATATATATATACAAATGGTATTGTTGTTTTTATGGCGTGGAATGCACCGGCCTGCGTGTCTGGGGATGTTACAAAATGGTATCAGAGCTTGAACAAAGTAGAATTGTGGTAGCATGCCCCATTTTGGGTGGTTGGGGGTGTTACAATTTAGTATTAGAGCCCATGGTTTCAACACTGAACCTGAATGGGCCATGTAGGAGTAAATGAAAGTTACAGAGTGCCAGAAGGGCGCTGAGAGAACACCTGGGTGGTAATGGAAAGCTCAAGAGAAGTTGTGGAGAAGTTATCACCACAATCATGGTTTATAACCATGAGATTGAATTTGAGCTGAAGGATCTATTTGGAAGAAGGTAGACCCTTCACAACCATCAGATCTGGGAAAGGAGCATGACGGTTAACTCTCAAGTCCTTTGGATTTTGTTACTTCGGTGAGATTTAAGTTTTGTCGACAAAGGGGCCGAAGCACAAAGCTCTGAAGTCCCAAAGTGACTCTCAACCGTAGATCATCCAAGCGGAGGAGAGCCGTGGATTTTCCTTGAGTAGTTCGGTGGTTTGAAGTTTAGGGAAATTGGTTGAAGTGCACACAGAATGGATTTCCTTTCGAAGTCCTGAAGTTCAGAACTCATCCAGATCGTCTGATTAATAGGGACACGTGTTTGCAAATTAGGCAATGTTCAAAATTTCAGCAGTCCGGGGGTTGTGTGGTGTTCAGCAACGAAATCCTCTGAAGCTCGAAGCTCTAAAGTCCCAGAGCGGCGGAGTGACGTGGACCTGTTTGGAATTTCAACGTTCAGGAGTTATAAGGTGTACTGGAGTGGAATATCTCGAAGCCCGAAGTGTTGAAGTCCTGAAGCGCCAGATATGACATGGCATGATGATATCATTAGAGGTGACATGGACCTTCCCTAGTTGTGCCACGTGTCAATCATAATTGTACTTTTGGAGACCTTGTTGGACCAATAGAAGTCCAACACGTGGGTGCAACATGTCACCATCTTATATGATGACAACATAACTACATGGAGCCTAAAAAAGTTAATAGGTTTAGGAATTCAACGTTTAGAGGAAATAATGGTTGGTGAAGGCAGAACTTTCGGATCTCCGAAGTCCCGAAGTCGCGAGGCATCGAAGTGACATAGCATGATGATGTCACCTGGGATGATGTGGAACTACTCTAAGCATGCCACTTGTCACTTTTTTTTGTACCACTTAAAGGCCCTTAGTACCATTTGGGACCTGACACATTTTGCCCGTCGGTGGGGCCACGTGTCACTACATTATGTGTTTGACAGTCAAGCAAAGGAGATCATTGTATTCACCAATTCGGAGTTCGAAAGGAATGAATCATGATGAAGGTGATGTTATAATAAAATGGATGTGCTCGTTTAACCATAAACAATATAGAAATATTGTCACCCAACCATAGGGCAAAGCCACCCCCAAGCACCATAACCTTGACAAAGAATC
Organism: Picea sitchensis; assembly: GCA_010110895.2. NCBI lineage: Eukaryota > Viridiplantae > Streptophyta > Pinopsida > Pinales > Pinaceae > Picea > Picea sitchensis. The sequence goes on along the minus strand of SNQJ01S0049390.1, from coordinate 44,474 downwards.
ATTCCAGAAGAAAACCCTAGACTAGATATCCAAACAAGATAGCGCACCTCTCTCCAGGGATAGTGCACCAAGCAAGACTAACCAAGCAGAAATTCCAAACCATAACCAAGAGAGAATCCCAACCAAAACCGAAATTTGCTAGTTGCAGCAGCTACAACTACAGTTCTTCTCCAAACTTGCACACTACTGCAGTTGTGAGGTGTGTGTACAAATGATATCAAGTGACCTTTATTTATATTCCTCCAAGTCACTTACATGGGCTGAATTCTTCTCTTGGGGACTAATAACTTAATATAAATCATTCTTTTGAGCCGACTAGTCTTCTAGGGTTATTTAGGGTTTCTTCTTGCTTCCCGGAATAATCTATTCTCGTTAGGTTTACACGTGGAGGTAAATACCTCCCGCAACTACCATAATATCAACACTCCCTCCTAGCTAGGGCGGTATTGAAGGAAATGGTCTTGAGAACAAACATACCATTGAATCGGTAGCATCATCATAGTCACACAGGCTATCTCATGATGAAATCATGAGCACCATCATCACTATCAGTGTCATCTGACAATATCAATTGCATCATATCACAAAACCATACTTCATCTGAGTAATCAAACATGATGTTGAATAAGTCACTCACTCCAAGGAGTGATACAAGGACCATTATTCTAATTTGGACATGTGTCCTAGAAGAATAATTGTTCCAACAGATGCTAGAAGCCACACCATGGGCTATAAGAAATGTTCTTCTAATCCGAACATACTTCCTAGAAGAATAATTGTCCTGGACCATTTTCCGATTGGAGAATGTCAGTCCACTAGCACACTGACTATCCATCTAGTTGATAGTCTTCATGACAATTAGAACAATGTCATTCAATAGAACACAACTGTGTCTATCCATAGTAGTACACAACTACAACCCAGTGGTACACTACCACACCAAGTAGCACACAACTACTTTAATCAATGACACATAGTCACAATCAGTGGAAGACATCCACCACAGTAGCATACATCTACTGTCCAAATACATACAATCTCCATAGAAATCATATCATCTGATATGAACCTACACAGAAAAACAATGTCATGATATAAAATGAATCATCTGGGTCATTCTTCCACTCACATCTATGATATATGGAAGAGTATCTTCCCTCAGAGAGTAAAACATCAACAATGGGCTATCTAGACTATTCTTCTCAAGAAAGGAAGAATATATGTCCTTATTTCTGAGCCTAGACCATTCACCTATCCGGTCCATTTTTCCGGTACTAAACAAAGTGCAACTTGGAGAGAATGAATCTTCCCTAGAGAATGACTATCTGTGATTGTTGAACCTAGACCATTCACCTATCTGGGCCATTCCTCCGACACTAAACAAAGTGCAACCTGGAGAGAATGCATCTTCCCTAGGGAATTACTGTCTGGACCATTTCCTAAGGAAATGAATATCCTACACCAACCTCCAAAATGGACCATTCTTCGAAACTGCTTACAACTATGAGCTTCAAATGAATGATTGTCCGTCAAGGCGGACCATTCTTCTTGATCACCACTAAGAGTGACCGTCAATAAGAAAGACTATCCTAGACCATTCCCCCACACTGGCCACAAGGGGACTCACTATCTATGGTACATCAACAATCCACCAAACCATTTTCATTACTAAAATGACCATTCGATCTAGACCATTTTCCGAACTGGAAAGTGTTTGTCCATCAGAAATCTCAAACCACTTTCCGAAATGGAACGGAACTGCTCATCCTGAACCATTTTTCTAATTTGAAAAATGATTGTCCATAAATCAATAACACATCAGTGCTCCCTCTCAACCTGAGAGTCATCTCTTCCTTTTTCCATAAGGAAGTTGTCTCCACAAGCTCCAACTTGAGTACGCAAACTCTTTCATCTTGGATAGAGGCTTTACCAAAATATCTGCTTATCTGCTCATCTATGGAGATATATATTGGAGAAACAATTTATCTTTTCTAGACTTCATCACAGAGAATGTAATGCTTGATCTCAATGTACTTTGGTCTTTCTGGAACATTGGTTTTCTCTTAAGGATTCATACATCTTTGATCAATATAGTATATCATAGTTGGATTCATCTCTTTTGTTTCTTGTTAGCTCATAACATCGTGGCAAGGGTCAAACTGGAACATATCGAAGTGGTACTTCTTCTACCATCATGAGAGTTTGTCATAGATTTGCAATCCATCATCCTGAGCTTTAGAGTAACCATTCTGATACAATATCTCTGTTATAGAAAGTTTTTCACCACGCTTTTGTTGTCCATTGGAGGCTCTGCACCAAGTTGTTTGAATCCATATAATATCTTCTTCCATATGCATATAAGACTCTATTTATGGTATACCTCAAAGCCTTGAGGTTGCTCTACATACGCTCTTTGTTCAATTATTTTGGAGAACATTCTTTTCATTCATCTAATGTAAACTCCAACCCATGGATATTGCAGACGATATAATGGCTCATGTAGAGGTATGTTTGGAACAAGATATCATCATAGTCCTCTCCCTCCATATGGGAGAACCTTTGGTTATGGATATCGCAATTTTTTCTTTCATAAGTTTTCCATACACTATTCTTCATCACAAATTTCATTTCTACTGCTTGATTGCTTCTAGAAGGTTCAGATCAAGCTGGTAGTCTTGTGATTCTTGATATAAAGACTGGTTGTTCTAGCTTTTCTTTCTCTCTTGGAATCTTCATATTCTTCCTCATGTTTCTCTTTGGCTCTTGGGTTCATGGAGTTTTCTATAGATTCCATGCCTTACAGATTCCAACTTCTTCCTTTCATGATGTGGATGGACAACTAGGGATACTTTAAGGATTCTTTTCGAAGAAGACTTCTTCTAAAGTCAAACTGAACACATTTTTCTTTTCATGGTTGCTACCATGGATAGATACTTCATCATCTTCAATGGATCATATATTTTAGGATTAGCTCCCTCCTAATACTTGCTTCATGTATGAATGCATGCTCTTCCTTTGGAAATATATAATCGACTCCCTCCATCTAACAGAGTCCATGCTTCCGTCTAGATCCTTATTGCCTTTTGCAAAGTGTCATAAGTCTTTTTCCAATTTCCTCTTGATTGTTGACTTCTTCCTGTCTTTACTTCTTCTAGGTTTCTTCAAGATTGATTCTGATTTCAGCTTATCTTGTAGCTGTTACTTGTGTAATAACTTCCACATGAATTGTTACCCGGGGTTGTTGATGTACTGCATCCTTTCATGTGTATTGTCTGACTTGTAGTCATTATGATAGCAATCCTTATTTTGTTGTTATTCCATAGGTATAGTTTCTCTTTGAACATATTATCTTCTAGGAAATAGATATGCAAGATATGTACAAAAAACATGGTATGTACAAGAACTATGAAGAGTATTGTTACCCTATCTTAGAAGAAGAAGTATGTTTTGTCCTGCTTGACTTTATTTGAGGGTTCCCTTTCTTCATCAACTGATGCTTCATGTGTTTCCTTCCTTTTCTTTAACTTGGGACAATGATTCTTGTAGTGACCATACTTTAGACAATTGAAGCATTGTATTTTTGACATATCTTTCTCTTGATTTGGTTTCTTCTTGGAGACAAACTTCTTTTTATTCCTGGAATTATTGAACTTTGTTGTGAGGCTTGATCATCGTATTTCTCTTGGGGTTTCTCTTTTGCACTGATCCTTGATTCTTCTTGTGCACACCAAGTCCAAAGTTCTTCAAATGTGGGTTATTCCTTCCTTGTGTTCATGCTTGTGGCAAATGCATCCCATGTCTTCGGAAGACCATTGAGTACTATATTTACCAATTCCTTCTCTGAAATGATCTCTTCAATGTCTTGTAGTTGATCTCTCAAATGAGAGATTCTCACAAAGTATGATGTTATGCTATCATCATCATTTATTTTCATGTCACAGAGCTCATTCTTCAAACTCATTACCTGTCCAATGTTTCTCACTGAGAAGATTTTTATTAGGGCATCATACATCTTCTTAGATGAGTCAATATGGGAGATGTAGGGTATCCAGTGGACTTTTATAGAGTCCACTATGATACTCATGGCATTGATGTCATTTTCTTTGAACTTCTCCATAACTGCAATGTTCTGAGGTTCCTTCTCTTTTCCTTCTTCAAACTCTGGTTCCACAATCTTTCCTTTCATGATATCCAACACTTTATTCTTGGAAAGGATGAGATCAATCCTTGTCTTCCATGCTCTAAGGTTAGAATCCCCTTCTAACTTGTTTTCTGATTTCATAGTGTAATTCATAATTGCATTGACTTGGTCAACCCTTGATTTTGAACAAAAACTCAAACTTGATATTTTAACTTGCTGAGAGTACCAGAAGATGCGCTAGGTTAGGGAGCACTAGTCTATCCATAGATTAGGTTAATATCTTCACTTAAGGTGCCTCAACAAGAGGGTTAGGGTTTCGTTGCTGCAACTGCAACTGCAACTGAGAAAATCCTCCCAATATATCTTCCAGCAGTTATATTGTTCGAAGATAGTGTGGGCCCATAATCTATTAGAATATAATGGATGTAATTGTTTAACCATAGACAATATAGCAATATTGTCACCTAACCATAGGTCGAATCTACCCTCGAGCACCTTAACCTTGACGAAGAATCATTCTGGAAGCAAACCCTAGGCTATATAGCCAAACAAAATAATGCACCTCTTTCCATGGATAATGCACGAAGAAACAATAACCAAGAAGAAATTCCAAACCATAACCAAGAGAGAATCCCAACCAAAACCAAAATCTGCTAGTTGCAACAGCTGCAACTACAGCTCTTCTCCAAACTTGCACACTACTGCAGTTGTAAGGTGTGTGTACAAATGATCTCAAGCACCCTTTATTTATAGTCCTCCAAGTCACTTAGCTAGGATGACTTCTTCTCTTGGAGACTAATAACTTAATATAAATCATTCTCTTGAGATGACTAGTCTTCTAGGGTTATTTAGGGTTTCTTCTTGCTTCTTGGAATAATCTATTCTTGTCAGGTATACATGTGGAGGTAAATACCTCTTTCAACTACCATAATATCAATAGGTGAAACCCGCGAAGCTCCGAAGAGTGGAGTAAATCCTCACCATTGATTAGGAGAGGATATGTGGCATCAGATCATACAGTCCAGAGACTTGACACTCTAGAGGAATTGAGAGTGTGGATAGTCCAGAACTCCTGAAGATGGAATCCCAGAGTTGATCTTGGTCATTGGTTAATGAGAAGGCATGGTGCATTGATTTATTGTTTGTGAGTTTGCCAGTTCAACAATTCGAATGGCAACATAAGATGTAGCATCATAACTCCCTAAGCCCAGAGTCTTGGAGCTCCTGTTGACCGTAGATCTGAACAGAGAATGAGGATCGTCGATTGGTGTGTCCTCCAAGTATCTAAAGTGTGAATCTCTAGAGAGCCAGTTTGAGAGTTCGCCAGTTTGACATTCGAGAGAAGTCAATATGGAAGTTGAGAGAACCTCTGAAGTTATGGAGCCCTGAAGTTCTCTAGGCTCCGGATAAGCGCTTATCAATTAGCGTTTGGTCAAATGAGGTTGGGGTCCAAAGAAAAGGGGCTTATGCCCGAAAACTATGTTAAAATAAACACTAGTAAATTTGGGTCAGATTCTAACGGTGCATTCAATGCAATTGCCACTTTATATTGTCGGGAGAACGAAAAAAAATGAAGCCCCTCAAATGTTGTTTCACATGATGTCGCTTTTCCGACGCCATAGATATCGTCTTTGTTGCGAATTTTCATGCAGACACATGTCATCTCATATTTGATTGTCCAAACCCCATATAGTCATCACTACAGTGACACCAGAGACATCAAAATTTTAACATCCCATTTCGTCGGTCTCTACTACGTGGATGCCATGGGAGCGATGTTATGGACGCTAGAATAACAACGAAGCTTAACGTTGGTTGAGTGATGGTAATATATATATCATAGATGTGGACGCCATGGGGAGAGATGTTATGGACGTCGTAATACCGACGTATGGTAACATCTCTCAACCGATGTTAAGCTATATATCAATGACGTACATGCCATGGGAGAGACTTTATGGATGTCGTAATACCGATGTATGGTAACATCTCTCAACCAATATTAAGCTATATATCAACGACGTGCATGCCATGGGAGCGACGTTATGGATGTCATAGTACTAACATATGGTAACGTCGCTCAATCAACGTTAAGCTATGTATCAACGACGTACACGCCATGGGAGAAACGTTATGGACTTCGTAATACCAACGACCTATAGGTATTTAAAAAAAATGTCAAATTATTTTTCCTTTTTTTATATTTTTAAATTTTGCAACTAGAAAGTGTTAATCTTTCATTTTAGTGATATGGGGATTGTGGGTAACCAAAAATAAAATGATTTTCGAAGACAAGTCCTTGGAAGTTTCTATTGTGGTGCAAAAAATTCAAATCCTCTTTAAAGAATCTAGAAAAATCACAAAGAGACCGTCTCACATAGTTAATAAGAAGCCTACAATTAATCAATATTATGCATAGGGTTTCTTCGATGGGGCTTGTCAAGGAACCCCAGTTTCATGTTGAGTAGGTTCCGTATTATATCTCAACCAACACCATTACTTCTTACTAAAATATGGAGTGGGAATATAAAAAAATAACAAAGTTGAATCTTGTGCCTATGGGTTCTTCTCAGGTTTTCATTATCAAAAGGTGTAACATAGCTTCCTATAGTGTTGGAGGAAGGTTCCTTAGTCATACATGAACCCTCCAAAAATTCTCTATTTTCAGTAGTACATTAGTTTGTACTCTGAATTTTGTGTATGTATGGTTAAGTTAATGATTAGCTTGTAAAGACATGTTTCCTTCGAGGTTTCTATTTTGATTCATTTTGAGTCTAAAGACTATAATGACCAAACATGAACTACTAAAAAATAAGGGATCAGAACATAGCAACAAGGCTTAGCAATGTATATTTTGATTTCCTGATGAAATAGATATAGATATAGATATAGACACACACACACACACACACACACACACACACACTCCTAGAAAAATAATTAAACTGTATACAGGCTTCATTATCCAAACTCTTGAAAAAAAAACTTCATTTGGACATCTTCATGATTGAAATAAAAAAAATTCAAAGAAAATTGAAAATTTCTTTAGATGTGTTTCAACAATAATAGTGTTATTTCCTTAAAAAATAGGTATATATGTATGATAATTATCAACAAGGCCACAGGGATACCCTTCTATGGTAGTGAAACTCAGTGATGCACAATTCATTGGAACAAATAGTGATGAAACTAGGTGTGATTGACTCTGAACAACACTCAAAAAAACAATTCTCAGAGAAGTAATTATTAAAGGCTCACTCAGAGAACTAGGATATTTTGGATACTTAGGACAAGCTTAAACAAAAGGAAAAGTAACAAGATTTTTCTTACAAGAAACTATAAATCTAACCTAGTAGAGAAGCTCCTCAAGTTTATCCAAAGTTAAGAGTAATGGCTTCATTAGTGTCCAATATCATAGTTTTCCTTACATGATCCAGAGCTACAAAAGTGAAGTCTCCATGTGACTAATAAAAAAAAATGACATAAACCAATGCTCATATTAGTAAATTTAGTTTTTCTACATATTATAAAGCCTATCTAAGCTCCCTACCACAAGGCCAAAATGTTATCACCCATAAGTTTCCATCTTGCAAAGATAGATCATGGAGTCCAAATAACTATAGGAAATAAGCCATCATCGCCTTTCTTACTTCCTCTCACTTCGAAGTTAGTGCATGTTAACCACAGGGTGGTATCCCTAAGTGATCCAAGGGATCAATTGCAAATCAACTAACTATTAGTAGTACCTTAAATACATAAAAATAAAGTGTCATTCTACGTAAAAGTTTACGATTCAATAAAGCAGACAACAAGAAGAAATCCACTAAAATGCTATAAAAATGCAAAAAAGGATGAAAATATTTACTAAGGAAAACAAGGCATGCAAACCAATGCAAATTTATGCTAAAATCAACTAATTGTTGTGAAAAAAAAAAAACAAATATAGCAAGTAGTAATCATTGTTTTAATTGTTGGAAATAGTAATGCAATGTTGTTTTTGTATTTTTTATATGTGTTATGCATGCAAATTGAGGAGGTATAAATCTTGTATCTTTCTACAATAAGTTACAAAAAATACGAAACTTAAGCTACTTTCTTTTCTGACAGAAAAAATAAGTACAATAAATAAAATTAACTAATATGTATGCTCAACATTATGCCTAAGGATGCATGAAAATCAAGTAGAACTAAATGAGTGTCTTTTTAATGAACAAATAACCTTATAGATCAACCAGTGCCTTATATGGAGCTAAATATGAATGAAAAAAATGAGTAGGGTAAACAAAATTATTTAATTCCTACTACTGAGTTTCCTATTAAGCATGCAATAAAATAGAGAGTATATAAAATATAGAAATTCTTACAAAACAAACACATGTACTAGTCGCCAAGAAAGTAGTTGATAGATCTATATGACCCTAGGTTGTAGAAGAAAAAATTCCTTGACTGGTAGGAACACACCAAACACTCACCAAGATCTCGGGGAAGTCAATATTCTTCAACATGTCCACATCGAAAGGGATAGAAGAAACCATGATCGTGAATGTAAAGAAGTTCAACCAACACTTGTACTCTATGCTAGCTCTCACTCACAAACTCTTTAGAAGAAAATATGAAGCAATGAGAAAAATACAAAGCATTGATCTACCCCCTTCACTATGTGAAATGATTTATAACGATGAGAGAAGTGTAAGAATAGAGAAATATAAAAATAAAGTGTCATTCCTCCTAAACTACTCCAAGGTAATCTCTATATGAAGTGTTCCATCTCCGAGAGGAAAAATAACTCATTCACATAACAAATAAAACTCCATGAAAGCACCGTCACTCGAGAATAGATATCTTCATGCAAGGACCAAAAGAACACACCAATAACAACCTCCTATAAAGTACACCCCTTCTCCAAGATGGCTTTTGTCTTTGAATTAAATATTCCTCCATCAAAATATGTCCAAATTGAATTTTCCATCAAAACAAATTTGCAAGAATACTAAAATAGCTCAAGGTAAAAGAGTGAAATCCTAAGGGAGGAAACTTCCAAGAATAAGACCACCATGCTTAGCATAGGTGTAAGATATTTGCAGTATGTATTTTTTTTTTAATTGAAATGGAAGCTAGGTACTATAATTAAAAATATGCAAGGTGTCCTAAATATGGGGAAAACCTCCTTCAAGTAAGGAGCACCGTCCCTACACTAGAAATAGAAAGTGTTAGGATCATTCACATAAATGGGAAGGCTCGTCAATTAAATAACATCAATCCTAAATAGAAAATTCCATCAAAGTCAACCATAAGTAGAATTAACAAGGTTTTCTCAAGTAGGGTGAGTTGGTATAGGATAAGAATAGAAATAAGAATGGTCACAAGAAGGTGTGAGGAGGCTTCCTAGAGTAGTGTTCCCTTGGTCAAAGTCATAGGAAAATATAGCAAGTAAACCTTATATGGGACCCCACCAAGCACCCTCTAGAAGCTATAAAAATAGATTTGGACCCTGAAAATTTAAACACCTTGGAATGGCTTGAAATTTAACAGTACTTTTGTATGCCATACTGGGTATCCAACAAAACAAACACCCTGCTAAAAAATCCTACTAAAAATAAACCAAATTTTCATGGTCTTGGATTGAGCTGAAATTACCATGAACAATTATCAATATTGGGTCCTCAAAAATGCGATCCTCCTATAATTTTGACCAAATTTCTAAAACATCTTCCAAAAATAGAATTTTCTAAAAATAGAATTTTCTAAAAATAGAATATTCTTTGACTTGCCTCAAATTCAAACCATATTTCCATAACCATAAAGGGTATTAAAAAATATTATCAAATCCACATATATATATATATATGTGTGTGTGTGTGTGTGTGTGTGACTTTCAAGAAATGCAAAGACATGAATTTGGTCATACCCTTTAGGAGTCTTCAACATCCCATACTTACTCTAAATGTTGCAATTAATCTATAAGTATGGGGAACCACCTGACCTACTACATGTGATGTGACTTTAGAAGATCTTTATATAAGCTACCTACTCAAAAACATGTTCAACTATCCTGGCTATTCTAGTATTCAAGTTTGATTGTAAGCTTATTAATAACCCAATTTCACATTTGATTTCAAGTCATGTCAATGTTAAATAGAATACAAAGATACTTGGTGATTTCCCCCCATTTGAACCCATTGCCATTGGGAAGGAATCCACCCTAGGTGATCGTCTAATCCAATAAGTATCATATAGGTTTTATCCTCTTGTATTATCTCTTTAGAATCTTTACAAAAGGTGTTCATAAGCATAGTGGGAGTTGATTAAATATTATTGGGGAAGGCCAACAACTTTACCTTGGTAAAATACCTTTTCTAATAGATAACCCAAGACATCATATGTGAGAACATATAAATTAGAGGCTATAGGGTAGCCCTGTGTCATTGATATGCTAAGAGGATAAGATAAGAAAGGGATCTATTAACACACACAATAACCAAAGCATTGGAAAAGAGAATATTGACATAATATATGAACTTTGACCCAAAGCCTAGCCACTCAAGCATGTGGAGAATGAATTTCCACTCCAACTTGTCATAGACCTTGTAATAGTCCAAATTTAGACACATTCCTTTAAAACCTCTCTCTTTGGCTAGAAAAAAGTCCAAACATTCAATGATGGAAATAACTCACAAAATTCTCTTCTCGATAGTATTTCAAATACAAAAATATTCCACCATATAAAGATAAATCTAGATCTTGATGTAAACACTGGAAAATTTCAGTTTGATGATATGACAGATAATTTTTTCGAGCATGATCGATTTGGAAGCCTAATTTTTTTTAATGAATATGAGCCTGAAAATCAAAAACCTAATCGTGATCTCCTTGCTAACAAATATAACCATAAGGTATCATACTTCTATAATCAACCTTGTCTTAAATATGATAAATACTCTTAGGTAATTACTCTTGGTAGTCCAAAAAAAGTTTTGTACTCTTATGCCATTGGTCATCGTGATTTTATTTATGATGATCCCTTAGGAACCTACCATTTGGATGACATTTGCTTCCCAGAAGAAAGTGAGAAGATGCCTAAAGTTCCCAATGATGGATCTAATCGACTTTGGGTTCCCCCCAAAGATAGTTTGCTAAAGATTGGTTCACACTTCTCATTAGCTAATTCAATACATCTTGATTCCTTTTTATATAAGAAGGATTTTAAGGAAAGGGTTTTTTAGCTTAAGATTGTTTCGGTGGAAGCTCTAATTTTTGCAACCCCATCATAACCCAAAAACTCACTCCCTTTGACCTAAGTTGTCCTCTAGTTTATGATGGTTATTTTGAGTCTTGCACTAAAGAGAGGATATTATCTAACCATGTTATTCTAATTGAGATAGATAGCCATACTACTTAGCTTCCATATTGTACCAAAGTAGGAAAATTGTGTCATTGCGTAAAGAAGGAAAATTGTATCATTGAAGCACTTTCTGGGTTTTCATGATCAACATGCAAGTATATTTAGGATGGATGGATAGTACATGCTCCATGATCTGGAACAATTCCTTGAAAAAAGGAGGCATAGTACAACAACATTATTTATGAAAAAAATTCTCATTTCATTTGGCCTTATTCTAGGAGGACCCCTAGCAATAGATGCATGAAATAACACTTCATCAATCCCTACATGAAGCCAAGGTTTCTTTCACTCAATATAAATGGACTCGTATCTACCATTACTGGATGCAAGGGAAGAACATGAAAAGTACTAAACAGATGATATATCTAAATAAATTATCACATAGTAAACCCTACATTAATAAATAATCACATAACAATTCATAATACATTAAAGATAACTAGAATTGATGGCTATATAAACTATGCTGAAAGGAGAAATCACACCTGATCTGATGAACTAGTCGAAAGTACAGTTGGAATGGTTGACCCTGTGTGTTTCTTTTCAATTGTATGACCCTCTGTTAGTCTTGAGCTTCCCTCAATCGATGAAGAAACATATTAAAGTACCTGCCAAAATCATTCAACCTCCATGAATATCTAAAAAATCAATACAAGTCATATTTGTAGCGCATTATTTACTCTAAGATGCATTTTTACGAGAGTGTGTGAACATACCTGAATGAGCTCCTCTTGGTTTCGAGAATAATTTATTGGAGCCACAGATCTAATATTTTATCAAACTGCCTCCCTTGATTTGAAGTAGCAACAACGAAGTCAACATTGACTTTGTTGTTGCTCCGTTGGATCAAGGGAGGTTTGCTCCAAGATCAAACGACTCCAATAAATTATTCTCTACTGAAAAGGGCCTCCCTCTCTAAAGTAGTTATGCCTCGCCCAAGAGGGGCTTGAGACTCCTCTGCTAAAGATTGGAGGTAAAAGAATTAGTTATAAGGGCCCTCGTGGGATTAACAACCAGTTGGTCAGATCCCCCTGGAGAGGTAATCCTCCATAAAGGATGTGTGTTGTCCGACCCTTATCTGACCCAAGGTACTTGCAGAATAACCCCTGCAATTAACCTATGTGGTACCTAAGTCAAGCAACTAAGTAACCATGATATAATTGATGCACATGTGAACAGTTATAAGTCAGGTCCACCATATGGGCAGGGTAACAAAGCCTGAAACCTTGAAAGCACTACCTCTCACAGAGGTAAAGGTACTAGAAAGATCCTGATATACGAATAGATCCCCAGAAATATATCTGACTCTAAGAAGGTATCGAGGGGATATCCCTTCAACCAACCTCACACAACCTCATGCTTAACTCCGGTGTAAGTGGAGCCTCCTGATATTACCGATTATACAATGGATTTCTCCACTCCCTTAGTCAGACACATATGTTGATTTAATAGCCTTGGAGAAGTTTACTCACAAAATCCAATTCCAAGGCTCTAAATCCTAAGCTAGTTTATGCACCCTAGAAAATAAAATCATTACTAATCAATTTTAAATTATAAGCATTACTTTTAGTGGCCTTGCTTACTCAAAAAGGTGCGGTCGTGAAACTAATGATTCTATGAATCAACAAGTAAAATAATGAATATGAACACAATGCAAAGTACTAACTTCAATTCCCAATAAATGATATGCTTTTCAAAATGCAATTTTCAATTTAGTTCTGCAATTCTAAATAAGATGCAATCTTTCTTTACATGTACTAAGATCAATGATAAAGACCATCACGAGGTGAATATGTTAGCATGGGGATAGAAAATAAACCATCATTTTCTTATGGATATGGTGAACCATACATTCATGTTAGAATTTATCCATTGGTGAACCATAAACCTACACTGACAAATCCAGAATATCTAGAGGACATAATCAAAAGATTATACATACCTAAATGGTGATTTTTCAATTTAGAAATCGAACATGCAACAAAAAAATTGAGGTGGTGCTCAACATCATGCCTCATACATGGCTAATAAAAATGTTGTTATAAAGTTGCAACTATATTTGATGTGACAGAATGCCCAACCAACTTCAAGGGAGATTACCAAATCAACAAATCCCTAGGTTCACTTGCAAGTGAGCACATCCTATCAAGTAAATACAAAATATCTTTATTCATATGAAAATCAACCAAATTAATAATAAGTCTTGTGTAGGTAGTGTGGCATCCTTATTGAATGGTTGCATAAACTTTCACAAAATTTATGTGTGTATTGTGGAACTCTTGCTAGTGTTATATATCACACATTTTTGTGTCAAGAACCACTGCGAATGCTATTGGGGGTCGACTTGAATAATAGTCTACATTTTTATCTCTTCAATGTAAATGTTTGATAACCAATTGGAATTTATATAAGAAATTCTATTTCATATGTGGTGTGTTCTCAATTTTTCTCTAGGTTTGTAGTGGCTATGGTCAGATTGAATAACAATTTATTTTCCCTCTACATAATGTCTCCATTAGTGAACTACTTAAGCAATGGAGCACATCTCTCTATCATAACTTCAAAATTTGTGGATTGCTTAATTGAATGTCTCTAAGTGAAACACAATGGAATGACATTGTTGTGTCAGAAAAATACCTATCACATAGTCATATGCATCATATTCTATATCAAAAGGATGAACAACATATAGTAGCATAAGCATAGGTGTAGTGCATATCTTCAATATCTTCACTTCTTCAAAAACATGTTGTTGCACCTTGGTCTAGATGATGAAGCCGTGTTTCCTCAAATTCCCTCTTAAGATTTGGTTAAGTTATTTGGTCAAGTGTGAGAATCTTGGAATAAATAATCTATAGAAATTAACCAATCCCCCCCAAAAATGAAGTTTTGTGATATTATTTAGCTCACAACTCATCAATGTGTGCATTTGTATTTAGGAAATGTAGTGGGTATGTGTGGACTTGTTTAGACCTCGGTCTTCATAAATGCCAATGACTTAGTCTTCCATAACTTATGACATTGTGTTCCTTAGTAAGCTCAATATAAAGTTATAATATCATCAAAGTCTTGTTACTTAAGTTTCATAGTTTGATAAGTTGCATGGTTGCATGGAAGACTCCTGGATAGGGAACGTTTCTTAGAAAGATTGGTACCCATTACCCAAGATTGATTATCTCATAAAGATCAAAGATTTAAAAAATAGTACATCTCTGGTGCAATCGGGTGTATATCAAAAGGTGTTCACCTATTTCTCATCAATCATGTTATAGAAGCTATCCTGGTATATTGGCATCTTATAGAATATCTCTAGGAATAATATCATTCTACAAATAAAAAAGAACACCATCTACTAAGGCTTGGTTTGCTGCATTTAGATTTTTATTTTTTTTATTGAATTTGGAGTATATTGAGAATTTGGTAGTGTATGATTAGCATCCACTTAATAGGAAATTTCATTAGATTCAATTGACTGGTAATATCCTCTACAAGGATCTTCATTGATTTCAATAGTTTTAATAAGTTCATGTTGTTGTATCTCTCAAATTCATTGAAAATGAAGTCTTATGGTGGTGATAGTCTACCCATTAGATAGAATAAGCACACCGGTCCATCACCATGAGGGAAGAATTTAAGACAACCTTGAAAGATAACTTATATCCCATGGGACACCTTGATTAATACATATAGTGACAGAGATTGTACTTAAAGCAAGGCTAGTTTATTCTAAAATTCATTGCAAAGTACCACCAAACATTGATTAAGGTGAATGATAAAATCCCTAAATGCTTGAGGGTTCTCAAAATCAATGCAGTCTTGAACTAGTACCTTATTGATGCAGGAGCATCTACACGTCATCAAGCGGGCCAGCGCGCACGGAGAAAGAACATACAGCTGGACAGTGCCAGCACGCACATTTTGAAATGCTTTGGAGATTGTTGCGCCGTCGTTTGGATGAAGGCATTCAAAGCCGAGCGCAGTTGTATTGTATTAGTAGATAGGAAGGCATTTATTTGAATTAATGCTGTTAGATAGGAATTAACTGTAGATTAGACATTTCTACTTTCAAGAGGGAAAACAGAATAATAGACACCCTCCTTTGTACATTGTATGGGAGATTTCTCATTCATTCATACAGGAGAAAGCAGAGAGCAGAGCCAAGAGGAAGTTTGTGTCGAACCCTCTGTGTATAATTATTGAATTAATAGAAGAGTTGTGATTCAATTGCCATGAATGTGTTTGATACTTTTGTGTTGTTAATGTTATGCTTCTGTTTACTTGCTTCCTTTTATGCGTATCTGTTATATGCTGCATATATGATTGCATATCAGGTTCGAAACCTGAGAGAATGAGTCTCAATTGTTTCTCTGCTTAGACCAGGAGATTCCTGCATCGAGTGCAGTCGAATACCTCCGCATGGAGTGCGTCGAGGAGGCTAAGTGGTGAAACCTTTGTTCTCACCTCGTTCAAAGTTGGGTCTGAGTATTCGAACCGTGCAGGGGAGTGCAGGTCGGACTAGGTATCAGAAGCAAGTCTGAGAAGAGGGAAGAGGCGAGATTGTCGCAAGCGTGAGTGCACAGAGCCCAGGAGAACTTCAACACTTAGAGAGTGGTTGAGGGTTGAAGGGTGAGCGTGTGCCTGAAGGTTCTCTGAAGGAATCAGAGGACGAAGCTCAGAAGGGATAGCCCTTTGGTTCATTGAGAAATCGACCCTGTAGGGGGCGCACGGGACGAAGGTGGTGGAGTAGAGACCTCTTCATAGAGGAAGAGAATCGACGACTGGAGTTGATCGAGGAGAGTCCCGAACTCTAGGGTACCGTTGATCGCGGAGGAGCCGCGAGAGGGTTAAGCCGCAGGAGCACGGAGGAACCATTTCCATCGCACATCGGTGAATCGGGGTCAGTGAGTGCAATAGTCCCATGCACGTTAGAATCGCGAAGTGCGATTCCCCGATTTAGTCGGGACCGTCGATCCGAGTGTGAACAGGTGGCATGAATCCAGAATATCGGAGTTTCGGCATTCGGGGTTTCCAGTAGCAGGAGACTTGAAGTCGCGGACCCGCGAGTCGCGAAGTCCCGACGTGACGTGGTAGCGTGGGACCCGGAAGTCAGAGTGGAGTCCAGGTGGAGTGCTCGTGGGACATCGGAGTTTCGGTACTCGGGGGTTGGATAGATCAAGGTTCGCGCCGCGAGTAGGAATTCCCCGAGGTTGACCTTTGACCGTCGGGGTTCGGGTTTTGTTTTCCCCAGGGACAGCACTGTGAGGCTCGCGATATCGCGAGTTCCGATCTCCTGATACGTGAAGGGGTGATCGCTGTGAAGACTGTGGGTAGAACTCCCGAGAGGAGTGGAAGAGCTTGGACTCTTCGGGGCCGAGAGAAAGAGAAGGTCCTGGTGGTGTGACCAACTGTTGAGAGTGCGGTTGACATCACTTATGGAAGAAATGGAATTCCTAACTATGAACAAGTTGAGTGATGCTTATTGCAATGAATTTGGAAGGGAAGTTCAAGAGATATAGTGTACCTAACAAAGGAGTACCCCAAAATTTCTTCAATCACTTTTTTAAAAGGACATCTAACTCCAATCTTGCAAGTTCCATTGGAAGAAAAAACAATAGACATAAGGTTCTCAAAATACTAGTTTCAAGAAACCCACATATGGAATGTGGTGCGTTCATCATCAAACATCCACCAATTCAAATTAAAATTGCATAGTGCGAAAGAAAACCATGATCATGAAGACATGTAAAAATAGTGATACTAATTTGAAACCTCCAACATGTCTTGTTGTTAGCATTAGTAGTCCAACCAAATGTCCATTGCAACAAACCTGTGGTGTTCTGCCTAATCACATGCCATCCTTGCAAAACTCCATACTAATATAGAAAGTCCAAAATATTCTCCTTTTCCCCTAATGAGAGGCTTGTAGTTGATGAGCTTCAATATTCTCTGTGGGAGGATCCTTTGATGCTCCATCAAGGCTCAATATTGACCTTTAATGAAGAATGGGTGGCCTTTTCCCTTATGAATGGTCACCGTGGAATGGAAATGGTCAATGTGAGGGTAATAAAACTTGGAATAAGTGAATGGATGAAATTCAATTCTTTCTCTTTGCATCTATTCCTCCAACTTAGAATTACTCTCAATTCCTTCCTTTCAAATGCTTGAAAATGTCTTCTATTTATAGAATCTATTGAAGCTCCAAATTTAGTTGTTTTCAATTTGAATTCCTCTCCTTCAAGCATAGGCAACCATGTATGTAATTTGACCTAAGGAAGGGCCAAAGGATCAATGTTAATGAGATGGGAGATGCGACTAGGTTTGGTTAAACCACTTTTCCACTTCAAGGTGTACTTTGGTATTTATGGAGGACCAAAAGGAGTGTAGGGGTGTAATAACAAAGAATGTTAGAGAACGTGGGTACTATAGGGTTAGGGTTAGGTTAGAATTGGTTTATTGGGGGACACCTTCGACTTTTATTTTAGGTATTTTTAATTTTTTTTGCAAAATCATGGGAAATTGCGAGGGCACTTTGTATTTAGGGTTTTTTTTATCAATAGTCACCCAGATAGAATCAATGAAACAATGTCATATATCACTGAAAGCAAGGTTATAGTATCTAAAAGAACATACCATTATTTCCCTCCTTTTCCTAAGTCTCGGATGGCCCTTGCTGGTCTCACATGCAGGTCTCAGTATCTGTCTAGAATGGCCCTCGATGGTCTCATGCGTACATGCCCTCAGTATCAGATGACCCTCGATGGTCTCAATGCCATCAGTCTCGGATGTCCCTTGCTGGTCTCGCATGCAGGTCTCAATCTCGGTTGCCACTCTTGCGTGGGGTTTGGCTGCTCTCTATGGTTGCTGTTGTGAATGGAATGGGCATGAGGTTTGGGGTGATTGTCATGAATGGAATGGGTGTGAGGATTTATTGTTGTGAGTTTTGAATGGTTCTTTATTTTTATTTATTTTTTAATAATGTTTTCTTATTATTTGTTTTTAATTTAATTAATATATATTATATAATATATATTGTTTTTTGTTTTATATTTTTTTTATGTTTTGTTATTATTTGTTTTTAATTTAATTTATATATATATAATATAAATTATTACCCCAAGCCTATAGAATAATGGGGCTAGGTGCAAGTCCTATGAAAATTTGCAAAATAGGTTACCCCAACTCATGGCGGCCTCCTAGGCAAAGGCTGGTTTCCATAGCATGGTATGGAGTTTCTATATTCCTTCAAAGACAAAAAATAGTGTAATGGTTGGTTGCTTGTGTTGACTAAAATCATTTAGTGAGAAATATTGGTGGTTAGTACTCATGACTTTTGGTATTTCTAATGCTAGTGTGAATGCATATCTAGCGAAGGTCAATGTCCTTCAAGGTTGGCCCAATCCCTCTAATACTACATATATAAAGAGTTTATTAATCCTTGGTGGCATGAATTTCTATAGAAAATTCATTCAACATTTCTCTCACAATGTTCAACCATTTCATCAACTCTCCAATCAAAATAATTTATCATGGAATGTCGCAACACCTAAGGGCATTTGACAATTCAAGGATTCCCTTTGTGTATATATGCCTTGGCAACCTCCTAAGAAAATTTGCAAGGTCCTAGGAAAATTTACAAAATAGATTACCCAAACTCATGG
Organism: Picea sitchensis; assembly: GCA_010110895.2. Classification (NCBI taxonomy): domain Eukaryota; kingdom Viridiplantae; phylum Streptophyta; class Pinopsida; order Pinales; family Pinaceae; genus Picea; species Picea sitchensis. The sequence continues at coordinate 25,273 of SNQJ01S0049390.1, read as the reverse complement.
CGGAATCCTAGGAAAAGGGTGGTTGGCTGGTTGCTTTTGTTGACTAAAATCATTTAGTGAGAAACATTGGTAGTTAGTACTAATGAATTTTTGTATTGCTAATGTTTTAACTACATTGAGTAATAACAACACCAAGAAACCACAACACAATCCCTCTCTATGGGGCCCTTAGCATCAGAGTTGGATAAGGACACCATTAGGAGGTTTTTTGCAGTAAGGACGGGTAGAGAGGTCATAACCATGGTTGAGGAAGAAAACAAGTACCTTAGGATCTTGTTGAATATTTTTAGGCTTAAGAGCCTTGAATAAGTCCTCAAACCAACACATCACTCATTTGTAAGGCTTCATTGAAGGTCTCCAAGTAGGATACAAGTGCCATGAGTAGGCTTTGTTCCCTAGAAATGGGTCTTAACACCTAAAAATGGTTAAGGGGGGAGTAAAGGACTTAAGCCATAATTAAACCTTCTCAAGCTCATGTTCCATGAAAAACACCTAGAAACGATGACATGATCTCTCACTTCAATGTCTTTGCACTAAGATTTGGAAATTAGTGCCATTTATATTTTTTTCATACTACATATGGGTCTCGGGGCCTTGACCATGGTTGTGGTAGGGAAACAAGCCTCAATCACTTAACCATGGTCAAGGGAGGGAAACAAAAATTCAAGACCCAAACATATCATATCTAACATAAGCACCATGAATAAGTCCTCAGGTCACCACACAAGACCATGGATGGGTCACAAGACCTTAGCTATCATCAAAGAATGAAAACAAGTGCCTTATAATATTGTTGAAGATTTTGAATCTCAAGAGCCTTGAACAAGTCCTCAAACCAACATAACAAAACTTTGGCCTTTAAGAGGGATATATGCATCATGATTAGGTTTTGTACATTGAAAATGGGTGTAGAGGCATAAACATGTAAAGTTGGAAACAATGGCCTAAAGCCATAAATAAACCTTCTCAAGATCAACCACCATTGAAAACACCTAAAAACCATGACACAAGTCCTCTCTAGGGAGTCTTTGACATCCAATTTGAATATGGGTGACATAATGAGGTCTACTTCATCATGGATGGTTCTTAGTTGGTCATTACCTATGTAACATATCATTCACCTCAAAGTCGAATTTGGGCACCATGAATAAGTTAGTTTTAATTTGAACCAAGAATGGGTCTCAAGGTCTAACCAAGGTTAAGGGAGGGAAATAAGGGACTTGTTCCCTAAGTGAACATTATTAGGATTAAATTCTATTAACAACAACTAAAACCCACACAACTTCTCAGGATATAGTGTTGGACGAGTCCTTGAGCCATCACATAGGGCCCTTGTAGGTTATTTTCGAACTATTTGAGGGATACAAGTACAATAGAAATGGGTCTTGAGGGATTAACATGCAGGTTAAGGGGGAAATAAGGGTATTAAACCCTAATTGAACCTTCTTGATCTCAAATTCCATGGTTAGGCCCAGAGGAAAAAACTTGGACCTTATTCCCTAAACATCACTTATTAGGATCAATCACCATGAACAACACCTGCAGATTACTATAACACAAGCCCTATTAGCTAAGGGGTTTCTAGCATCAAAGTTGGAATATATGGACTCCATTAGGAGGTTTTGTGCACCGAGTATATATCATAGGATCTTGACCATGGTCGAGGAAGGAAAGCAAGTTGTGCCTCAAGATATTGTTGAATATTCTCAAGCTCAAGAGACTTGATTAATGACTAGTGCTCAAGCCAACACATGAGTCCATTGTATGGGTTGTTTGCAAGCCTGTGAGTGTGTTATATGAGTTAAGAATTAACATTGATGCATGTTGGAGGTAATGGGTTACAAGGGTTAAGTTATAGAGGATAATGGTTATGAATTATAAGAGTATAAAGGTTATACAAGTGATGGGTTATATTAGGGTTTATAGAGGTTGGGTGTGATTGAGTTATAATAGTTAGGTGTTAGGTGTCTTAAGTTAATCCATTAATTCATCTACCAAAACTTGATTATAGCCTAGTAAATCATCAAGCATAGACATCAATACTAAGCTTGTCACCCACTATGGAAAAAGGAGAACTCTTTTATAAAAATTCCTTTCAATGTTTTCCATTTCCATGTCTCACCTTTTTCCTCATATACCTTGTACCATTTATATGTTATATATTCTAATATTGTATTTGGGAACATATGTGGCCATAACATCTCATCACAGTGTCCAATTCGATGAGTGTATTCTCTAATATTATTCTAAAAAACAAGTGGTGTTTCCCTTATTGATAAGAAATATTTGAAGTTATCCTTGGGGATAGCCTCAATAATCCAACATACCCTCTCTTTAGAGTCATAGATTTACATCCACTATTCATAGAGCTCAGTGTTCAAATTATAACCCATATATATTAAGGACCATTAATGCACCTCTCCTATGAAATTAGGTTTAATATGCTCATCATTTTCATTTAGGGCCTGATACAACTCCTTAATTCCATATTATTCTTCCCACTATTTTGACCAAGGTTTACCTTCCTCAAGGTATAGAGGTATGATAATTATTCTTCCATTTCCTTTTATCTTTATCCTATCCTTCTCTATAGAGATTGTTTCTTTCATTTTTCTTCCCTAAGGTCTTCCCATGAGGTCTTCATACACCATACTTTCTTCAACTAGGTTGATGATATCAAATTTCGTAATGTTTGATATTCCCATAATGCTTGATTTTACCCCTTTGTACAACCCAATAGGTTCTATAAACCTTCAGTCATATAACTTAGAAAAATTTCTAGAATTGACCAAGTGGAGTCTCCCCATCTAAAAATTTCTAGACTTGACTAGTGCTCAAGCCAACACATGAGTCAATTGTATGGGTTGTTTGCAAGCCTATGAGTGTGTTATATGAGTTAAGAATTAACACTGATGCATGTTGGAGGCAAGGGGTTACAGTGGTTATGTTATAGACGACAATTGTTATGAATTATAAGGGTATAAAGGTTATACAAGTGATGGGTTATATTAGGGTTTATAGAGGTTAGGTGTGATT
>SNQJ01S0049390.1:1520-13346 GCA_010110895.2 Picea sitchensis | reverse complement strand
TAGTAGCTCGTCGATAAGAGGCTCAATATACACATTCATATCTTTAACTTGGTACTTACCTAATTGTTTGAAATTACACGAAATTACTACCATGGTATGTATACATAAATAAATAAATAAATAAAAGATGTTATGCAAAAAAAAAAGAGAAAAATGAAAAATTTACATTCGAAAAATTAATGTAAAAAAATACCTGGAATAATCATCGTCAACATTATGTTCTCCCTCTTTATTGACATCCAAGGAGGAATGTTATTGTTGATAACAAAAATAGGCCACACTGAGTAAACAAACTAAAGCTCTCTAAATGGATTAACACCGTCAGTTGCCAATGAAAGCTTAACATTACAAGGTTCATCCATAAATTCTGGCCATTTTGCAACAATTTCCTTAAATGCATAACTATCTGCAAGAATTCAAAGAATGCCATATTCAATTCTCTTTCATGCATGGTAATCCATAAACTATGCTATGCTTTGGCACCTGAACAGTCACTGCAAACGTGTAATTATGGGAATATTCTAGAGAACCTTTCGAGGGACCATTTTTGTTACTTGATTGGTTCGATATGTACTAATACCACATGCCAGTGATTTTTTTTTCGACACATGTTTTCCATAATATATAATATGATCATCAGGACATTCATCTATACTTTGATACTCCATTCCAATGTATTTCATAATGGCATGTAAATATTGATATGTGTGAGGTAAAATATTTGATGAGGGTAACATAAATTCACCTAACAATCTAAAACATAAAAATTAAATAGTTAATGTAAAGAATAGTAATTGTAAATATTTCATTTTTATTTTACACATTAATTAACACTAAAAAAAATGGGGAAAAGTCAACCTTTATGTAGATGTGATGAAACATATTACATACCTTAAGATCTGTGTCATACAAGTGTTCGACAAATGATTTGTAACCTTTAAGTTCACCAGCAACAATGTAGTGGAGAGAAGATTTTCTCTTGACCCTTTATAAAGTCATTTATTTTCCTTTTCAATCAAAGGTTCATCATAAATACCATCACTATTGTCCCCATGATCCTCATATGGATGACCGAATAAGTCTTGGATCATTTGATTTGTCCCATCATATTAAACTATTTTGTTATTTCCATCTACCTCCATGGGATCATTAGCTTGATATTCATTATCTGCTTCAAGTTCTTCATCTTGTACAACATCATTTCTGTTACTACTAGGTGCTTTGTGCATAAAGTTAGGGGGGAAATCTAACTTTATAATTACAAACAATCATGAAAAATTAGTGCATGTATAAAAAAATATAAAGTTTGAGAATAAAATAAATATTAAAACATATAATGAATTTATATATATATATATATAGCTAATTACCATGGGACGATATTCATTTGGTCCCTCGTCCATGTGCCCATATTTTCTACAATGTTTTTTAGCTGTTGCTATTAAAACTCTTTCGGGACATCTAGTACAACAATTTTTGCAAGGGAAATAACATTTACCATCACCCTTTTCACCCTCTTTAATTTTTTTCCCACCTCTAATGTTTTCTGACATTCTTCCCCACAGACATAGATTGAAAAAATACATGTTTTTTGTTCTCCAAGAAGATCGACTTATACCCTTTTTGAACTTTCGTTATTATAGAAAACTTGTCGCAACATCTTTAAAATGAAACATATTTATAGATTTTATAACGTCGCAATTTTGACGATAGTTGATGAAGTCAAAGTTGACTTGGTCAAATACTAGGTGACTATTGGGGTGGGGAAACCCTAGTGTCCACAACGTCGCAAGTGTGACAGATATTTCACCAACATCGCAAGAGAGACAAAAATTTTGCGTTGTCGCAAGAGAGACGTCCTCCGAACTTCATCGCAACAACAACAATTTTAGTAGTACGTCACAAGAGAGACGTTATCAAGAAATGTGGAGAAAAAAATTTAAAATTTCCTCTATTTTTCGACAGTATGGACAATTTTTTCCATAATGTCGCAAATAGAAGGTTACAATTTTTCCAATATGTACTAGTGAAAGAAAATGGATTAGGAAGGAATCCCGTGGGTTCTGTATGGTTTGGACCCGCATCAAAAGTGGTAAGGAAGGCATGTGAGCCTGTGTAATTGTATGTAAACATAAGTATATGAAAGAAAAGGAAAATACTCTATTTTGAGTATTTTGGAAGCCCTTGTAATTATCTTTGTTTATCTGTGTATTGTATACCTCTGTGAGGAAGAAGTGTATGTCTCTACATATAGTTAAGATTGAGTAGTTCAAGTATAGGGCTCATGTTGCAGGACGAGAAGAAGAAATCTGGAGAGAAATCCTAGTATAATTCTACATTCAAATTGAGATCGGGAATGATTATTCCATTGATCATCAATCACAAGAAGGATCAATGATCCTACTGAATTATGGAGGAGAAATATTATCATGATCACAGGGTAAGCTACATCAGCTGTTAGATCACCCCACCAGTGAATGATAATTCTTAAATCACAATGGTGAAAGGAAGATGAGGGTGTTACACATTACTTTGTCACCCCTATGACCGTTAATGATGTACACCTATCCTTTGTCTTTAGAAGGATCGATTGCTTTAATCCCTGAAGAAGAATGAAGATGAACTTTCCTAGAGAGATGAAATTGTCTTTTCCTTTGTAAAAAACTTGTAAAGAATGATTATCGCACCTTTCTTAGTGTTAAAGGTGCAGAGATTTTGAATTGACGCAGGTTGCACCATAGTGGCCTGCGGCATTGTCGCAATTTTCTCAATGTTAAGGGTGCAACGATTGTCCCTACAAAGGAAAACGAGAAGCTTCTCGACACTTCTAGAATAGAAGCTTCAAGGGTGAGGTGGCCTCTGATCGGTTTGGATCTGATCCCGTCTCTAATATCATGACCATCCTAATCTCTTCACCCTATCCTTTTCATCTTATAAAAGGAGGGGAGTTCTCATGGGGAAAGTTAGCTTTTTTTTGTGAGCTTTTAGAATAGCTTTTGGTGTGAGCTAGGAGAATAACTTTTGGTATAGAGTTTGGATTGGCTTCAGCTATAGCTAATTCATATGGAGTGTTTGGGCCTATGTTGGCTTTGAGATTCACTTTGTCAAGATAGATTGTTAGTATCTTCAAACTTACAGTCTCAGAACTCGTTGGATCAAAAGTGTGTGGGAAGCAAGGAACTATTGGAAGGAACCCGACAACATGAAGGCATCTGGTTGTATCTTTATTCCACATTCTTTAATACATATATACTTTTTATTTCCTATATGAACATTATTTTTCCATATTGTATGATTCCTTGATCACGTGCATAGTTTCATATCGAATAGACTATGTTATTCTTGTCTTCGTTGGCTTGTGTTTCTTTGCAGGTACTTCTCTATAAGCCTTACGATGGAGATAGGATCACATTGGTGAGATCAAGTCTACAAAATTTAAAAGGTATGTTTTGGATCCTTTTCTTATTTGATATTTGAAATCGAACGAAAGTTCAATGTACTGTTTGTTTTGTTCTAGTTTCAGAGTGGAACTAGGGAGATCAATTTGTGTCCGCTCTTACCAATTTGTCCGATAACAAAATTGGTGACCATACTGGGGACAGATTGTTTTCCTAGTAGTCTTTTTCCTTGCTTATCTACTTGATTTTCTGATTTTCCAATTCATTAGGAGATCCAGTATGACTCATTGATTATTGAATTCACAGAAAAAACTTTATCATTTTTTAATTTTTCCATTTTTTAGGTGTTCAACGCCTCCTACCTTGAGACACAGTGAAACATCGTCACACTGTAATGTTCTTTGGCATGTGTATATCTGGATTGTCGCACTGTGTTGGATTATAGCTTGCGACGATCTCTTGAAAAAATAATTTTTGATGGTTTTTCCTTGCCTAGATCTTAGATTTGGTTTTGGGGTGATTTGTTGGGTCTGATTACAATCTGCTTGACATCTTTGAATATGCTTTTAGCCATTTTTTGCTTTGTTTTAGCGTGTTTTCTTCTGAAATATTTGAGATCTCTTTCTTTGAGTGTCTTTCAATTATGAAGAATTTTTTTTCTTTAGAATTATTTAATGAAAGAACACTTCTTTTTATGAATAGTTCGTTTTAAAAGAAAAATATTATTTTGGGTTTCTTTTGTTTCGAAATGATTTGCTATCGCTTTTATTTTTCTTTTCGACATAAAAGTGTTAATGTTTGATTTGCATTAGTTGGGGGATGATTCTTACATTTGTGTAGAAAGTTAGCATTTCTTTTGTATCTTTCATGAAAGAAATATTTCATTTAGGCATTTGGGAATTGGGTGTTATTTGTTAAACGAAAGTTGAACCTCTTCTCCATCCCATAAGTAGGATTCATTGAAAATAAAAAGTTTTTAATTTCATCGTTTTTCATTGTTTTACAGTCGAGTCACACATCATAAGTTTTACTTTTGCACCCTTGAGTAAACAACATCCTTAAAATAAAGTGCTTATAAAAATTGATTAGGCATTTTTATATTTTCTGGTAGCAAACCTACATTAGCTTAAGGTGTAGGGCTTTGGAATAGGTGTGAAAGATAACTTTCCAAAGTTGTAAACAAACATAGAATATTGAGTTAGGGAGCACTAAAATCCACTTATTACATTTTTTTCCTGGGGATCCCTTCTCACACAAGGGTCAATCAAGAGATCACATTAAGTCCAACAGAATTACTAACCCTACTTTCTTGGTCCTAGTGTAGTGATTTCATGTATTATTGGGGGTCACTTGAGAAAAAAACCCTATGGGGGCCTTCTCAAGTCAATTTCAGACTCAGTTACCCTACCCTTACATGTATATTGGACTGTTGAATGTTTCCTCGGGAATCATTGTTGTATTCGGTAACCTTAGTGGCATTTATTTAGGGTTAATACATAAGGTGACAGTGAAGGGGAAAGTCTTTGTTGTACCTGGAATCGACGTTGGCCAAAATCAATCGGGCTCCTTGCAGGGTAAATCCACGTTTATTGTGTGGAAGCTTGCACCAAGGTGTAAGTCCGTTAAGAAGGTCATCAACGTAATTTTTCCACCCACTCTATCTCAGCCCCTTCTTACATTGTTCCCATGGATTTCATCACCAACTAGTGCATTCATTGTGAGAAGGTTTTGTTTTCTTACTTGCTTCCTATATTTTTAGCATGTGTTGTTTGTTTTCCTTTACAGGCCTTAGGTTGGATCCATATTTATGGAATCTATACCTAGAACGACCAATGAAGTAACCCTTTCTTCGGGGAAACCTTTTGTCTTCCCTTCTTATGCAAACATTGGTCCTCCTTACATCGCTACTTTGAACCTTCGAGGTCTCACAATTCGGTTATAGGTATGGTTGTTTTCCACTCTGGTAATACTGAATGCAACAAGGGCTTCAGTTGTACACACTTCCCCCCAATAACATCAACCTCATGTTGATCCTTCACCTTCTTCACTAGTAAGATCTTCTTCACCTTCTTCACTTGCATGGTCTTCTTCTATTTCATCTTCTTCGCCAAGTGAAAGCCTCGAAGCTAGTAACCCCATGGATAAGAAGAAGAAAATTTAGATTAAGAAGAATTAAAATAAGAAAGGGTCCAAAATTCCAACCACTACCATACATGTTAGAAAATAACCAATTATTGTTAATCATACTGGGAGTGTTGATGATGCCAAGATCACCCAAACAACCCGTAAGCCCAAGTAACCTTGCAGGCTTTGTAAGGGTAGCCATATTCTTAAGTATTTCCCTGGTCTATCCAAGGTTATAGAAGCATGGTCTATGCACCCTCACCAACCCATGTCGTCAACCTCTGAACAACATGTTGATGACCTCTCGTCAACTAGTCAGGATATTGTTGGGAAGAAGAAAAGTAGAGTCAATTTCTCATGTAGGTATGCAGAGGGAGTCATAAAAATCATATTTTCCCTTGTATGGACGAAGCCTAGAAATTACTGGAAGACATGACTATTTCCTAGCCTCAACTTCTTACTAATTACCGCAGGCTTACTCTCAACCCTCTTGTAGTTGATGGAATGATCACTCGAGTCCCTTCATTGGTCAGTATGGTTGATCATATAGTCAATATGGTCACTTCCTTAGTTAAACCAGTTGACAAAGTGGTCAATTTGATCCCATCCTCAGTCACTCCTACTCTCCTGTTAGAGAGTGAAACCTAAAAGGTCGATTTGTTTCTATCCGTCAGCCCCATTCTCCCCTTGGAGAATGAAACCCAAGTGGTCGGTATGATCTCGTCATCAGTCAATCCTACCCTCCCACTAGAGAGTAAACCCGATATTTCCCACGTTTTTCTAGTTGATACAGAATCTACCATGCTAGGGGGCATTCCTCCTTCTCCCATGGAACCCCCTCCAAGTAATGAGGCCATCCTTTTTTATTAGGGTGCACTAACTGGACCTCGTCTTCCCTCTCACATTCCTTTCAAGATTACAGTATAGGTTTGTGGTCGGGATGTTCCTCAAATGTTGATAGATGAAGGTGCATTTGTTAGAATTTTGTCCTCTATTGATTGGAAAGCTTTGGGTTGTCCTCAGCTTGTGTCGGTTACCCAGAATCTATTAGCTTTCAACAAAAGAACCATTCACCCTTTAGGTGTCCTTCCTCAGTTTCTCATAACTTTGGGAGGGAAAATTATCTTTATTGATGTTATGGTAGTCCAAGACCCCTTGGATTTCGATTTACTCCTTGGGAAAGATTATTTCTATGCCATGAAAGCTATCGTGTCCACTCTTTTTCATGTGATATCTTTCCCTCACGATGGAAGAATTGTGATTATTGATCAACTTTCGTTTGTTGGCCTTGAATTTACCATCAACTCAATGACCTCCCTAAACAGTTCATATGCATAAATGATATCTCCCCTGCCATAGGTCAATTATGTGGCTTTGTATCCCATGCCTTCAGCTACCAATGAAGATGAGCCTCTCACTGTAAGCTCAGTCTATTATGACTTAGATCTGGTAGTTGACATGGTGATATCTTCAATAGGGATATTAGAGCCCGACCTCATTACCCTATCGTGTCCCTCGACATGCGCTCCTTCCAGAGTGTGTTTCTTCCGTCAAATGAATATCTCTTGGAATCCATGACTGATTTTTATCCCTTTACATGGTGTCCTTCCAGAGAATTGTCCTCTTGGAAGCCATGATCAAGAAGAGTATCTTTGAGCATGGTTTTTTGATTTCAATCTCGTTAAAAAATGAAACCAACTACAAGGATAATTTTGTGCCTCTGTAGAAACCTCGTTAAAAAATGAAATAGAGCTTACGAGGATAGTTTTTTCATCTCTGTGGAAACATCGTTAAAAAATGAATAAAGGTTACGATCATATTTCTTCTCCTGTGTCAAGCTCGTTAAAAAATAAAACAGCTCGTCTCGAGAATACTTCATGTTTATGTGTCAAGCTCGTTAAAAAATGAAACAAAGGTCTATGGATTGAACCTGGATTCTCGAGCATAGTTTTTCTTCTCTGTGGCAATCTTGTTAAAAAATGAAATATATTTGTCACTCTTCTATTGAGTCAAGTACTTTGTTATGTATAGTATTTGAATCTTCATTTCATCTACATGTGTTGTTGGATGAAACAAATCTTGGGGGGCAATGCTTACAGCCTCTATACTTCATGTTGAAGTTAAGTTGCTAGCTTCTTAAGATAGGGGAAAAGTACCAACCATCCCTAGATAATGCATTGGGAAGTCACAAGCATAGTTTTATTTGGTTCAAGCTTGTGTAAAAATGAAACCACCTACCTCAAGCATAGTTTCCTTTGGTTCAATCTTGTGTCAAAATGAAACCAGGTCCAAGCATAGTTTTGTTTAGTTTTAAGCTTGTGTAAAAAATAAAATCTATCCCAAGCATAGTTTTTTTTTGTTTTAAGCTTGCGTAAAAATGAAAACAATCTCGAGCTTAGTCTTTGTTCTTTCTCGTGCTCACAAATCAATGAGAATGTAATCGAGTAAAATTTTATCACTTTTTCGGACTCGTAAAGGTCATATGAAAAATGAACCCCCTGGAGTTCCCTTTAATCTCTTTTTAGACTCTCTAAATATGAAAAGATTGTCGAGCGATCTTGTTCTTTTCACGCTCGTTAAAGTATTTGAAGAAAATATCTTTTGAGTGGTAGTTTATCTCTTTTTTCGGTCTCATCAGAGTACTTTATGAAAAAGGAACACTCTAATCAAGCATGATTATAAGAAGTTATGGAGTCCTCTTTAATTTCTTTTTAGACTCCATAAACATGAAAAGACCATTGATTATTTTTTCTTTGAACTCGTAAAAAAAATATTGAAAGGCCCATATGGGACCAAACCACTCCTTCCTAGGGTTCGTTAAACATACTCTAAGGGACTCATCCGAAGGATGAGATTACAGTTCAAGAATATGTTTTCCTCCTCAATCTTGTGTAAAAATAAAGAGGCACTCGTCAAAAATGGTGGGGGGGAATTGGGAAAGAAATGTATCTAAACCTGTATTCTATGGAAGAGTCACTTTTGAACATGACACCCTTTCACTCACTTTGTTTCTAGGTTGGAAAGTCTGCTTGCCTCTTGATCATAATCCTTTATAATATTACAAATTGATCTGTGATCCTTGTTGTTGAGTCAGTGTTTCTAAGACAGTTGTCATGTCGTCAATATGTTCAAAGAGAAATTCAACTCAAAAATCCTTCTATTGCATCGACAATTTCTGCAGTCCTTAAGCCTTCTATTATGTCATCCATCCCTGAGTCAGTCATGAATCACTTGTTACTCTGATCTAATTCAAATATTTTTACCTGTTTCATGTCATTGATAGGGGATACATTAAGACCCTCCTTTGATGAGTCTTTTCCTATTGACTTCAACTCATTATCCATAAATTATACTTAGAAACTAATTGGTACCTTGGAACTTACATGCCTCAATGGTAGGTTTCCTCACTTTTGACAATGGGTTTTCATTATTGACCCCTGATCGAGAGATTTCACTGAGTGTTCAACTTCATCTCACAAATTTGCACCTGGGGGATTGTACTAGTGTAACTTGGGAGTCATTGACATTAATGGTGATTTCCCTCACACGTGTTAACAGTATACACTAATGACCAGTAATCACGTGGTTTCTACCATGTTCGACTTCGGCACATGTATTCACATGGTTAGCTTCGTACTATAGAATGGTGGAGATGAAGAACCTAGATCTTTTCTGATAGATTTAGGTTGCATTGGAGTATATATAGATTTCATTGTTGCATATATCCATAGTGTATGTCTCATGGCTATGTTCAAATTTGAGTCTTTAACACATAGATCCACAATGTATTTTTGGCGGCTATGTTCATATTTGAGTCATAATGGCATAGATCCACAATGTATGTTTGGTGGCCATGACCTGTCTTACTTGACATGGATTTCTGCATGTTGGCATTTATTCTTTGAGTCATTTGTATTCTGAGTATGGGATTGCCTACCTTAGTGATGATATATTATTGTACTATATTTCCTTATTTGTTGGCAAGTTTCCAACCAATGTGTTCCTTGTTCCCAACACACACTCGAAAAAGTATTTCAGCTATCATTTTGTTCTAACTTCATACTTTTGGGGGCTTGTTGTTACACATTATTTTCATCACCCCTATGACTGTTAATGATGTACACCTATCCTTTGTCTTTAGAAGGATCAATTTCCTTAATCCCTGAAGAAGAATGAAGATTAACTTTCCCAGAGAGATGAAATTGTCTTTTCCTTTGTAAAAAACCTTTTAAAGAAGGATCATCGCACCTTCATTAGTGTTAAATGTGCAATGATTTAGGATCGACGCAAGTTGCACCACAATGGCATGCGACATTGTCGCAATTTTCTCAATGTTAAGGGTGCGTCGATCGTCCGTATGAAGGAGCTTCTCGATACTTCTAGAATAGAAGCTTCGAGGGTGAGGTGGCCTCTGATCGGTTTGGATATGATCCCATCCCTGATCTCATGGGATCATCCTAACCTCCTCACCCTATCCTTTTCAGCTTATAAAAGGATGGGAGTTCTCATGAAGAAAGTTAGCTTTTTCTATGAGCTTTTAGAATAGCTTTTAGTGTGAGCATGGAGAATTGCTTTTGGTATAGAGTTTGGATTGGATTCAGCTATAGCTAATTCATATGGAGTGTTTGGGCCTATGTTGGCTTTGAGATTCACTTTGTCAAGATAGATTGTTAGTATATTCAATCTTACAGTCTTAGAACTTGTTGGATCATAAGTGTGTGGGAAGCAAGGAATTATTGGAAGGAACCTGACAACATCAAGGCATTTGGTTGTATCTTTCTTCAACATTATTTAATACATATATACTTTTTGTTTCCTATATGAATCTTATTTGTCTATATTGTTTGATTCCTTGATCACGTACATAGTTTCATATCGAATAGACTATGTTATTCTTGTCTTCATTGGCTTGTGTTTCTTTTCAGATACTTCTCCATAAGCCTTATGACAGAGCTAGGATTACATTGGTGAGATCAGGTATACAAAATTTAAAGGGTATGTTTTGGATCCTCTTCTTATTTGATATTTGAGATCTAATGAAAGTTTAATGTATTGTTTGTTTTGTTCTAGTTTTGGAGTGGAACTAGGGAGATCAATTTGTGTCTGCACTTACTAATTTGTCCGATAACAGAAGGAACGAACATAGAAATTTCATCATTTGGATTGTTACTTTGCACACTATCCAATCATGAGGAAAGGAGTAGCCAATAACGATTGAGTCTAACCATTAGATCTGGGATTTCAGAGGAGGACCGTCGGATCAACATCTGATTAATTCATGACCATTAGATCTCATTGAAGGAAGATCAACGACGAGGAACCATTGTGGGATTCAAATAGGGAGTTAACGTTCACATAGATTCTATTTCCGCAATTCACATAGATCCTCGATCATCACCCACCAAAATATCAACAACTCACATCGATTCCAATACCAACGTGCATATTCCATTGCGGAACTTGACGATGGAGATAAATGCTGTGCTAGTTGGGACCCCACAATCATCCTTGATCGTATATCTCCACGTTGGTTTGATCTACACCGTTGATTAGAAAAAAAGGAATAGATTTGATTCATAGCTCTCAGGAATATGAGTTTAATATAGTTTAGTGCCTCTATGTTAAATCCCTAGTCATGTGGATTGGTCCTGTCGAAAAGGGCCAACAGGTGAAAGAAGAGTGAATTGATCCTAGGAACCTTGTTAAGGGTTTAGAGCACCCTAAGATAAATCAGGTTGCTCTAAATATGGGATGAGTTAGTAGCATATTTGGATCTGGGCCAAGTTCATGAAGAATTTGGAGGGATTCATATCTCACTTACATCAATTTGGGAAAAAGTAATAGTCATCAAGAAAATCCAAGTGTTGATATGATCAATCATGTAAAGGCTAAATCAAATGCCTCAAGAAAGAATTTGGTGTTAGATGACCAAGGTTACTTAAATAATGTGACTGGAAATATAATTCAGTCATGTAGGAGTTGGATCAGAGGAATCCAAGTAATAATGGAAGAAGAGATCGTGAGGTCGATATCAAGATAATAGGAATATAGGATAGCGCTCTAGGAGGGACATCAAAATAGTAAAGGATTGTTGATACATTACAAAAGTATTGAATATGTTTCCACAATAGCATGGAGATGTCAAAGCCAAGAAGGATTTCAAAAATAATTGAATCTCTGTACAAAATCAGTAAGGAACCATGAAGAAGAAAATGGTTCTATGCATGGTTTTGAATGCAAAGGAGATGGTGCCTGATAACAATCCATATTAAGTGTCACTCATGGATCTATGACACTTAATATG
>SNQJ01S0049389.1:9779-50459 GCA_010110895.2 Picea sitchensis | reverse complement strand
ATCCTTGCAGATTCTATGCCTGCCGAGAGTCTTGTAATAGCTTACTACACTAAAGCTTTACATCAAAGTATAGCTATTTGGGTTAAACAATCTAAAAAGGCCACGTTGTTAGAAGCCTTCGAAGAGGCTAGCCAGATTGAAAAAGACATACTTAGTCTTAAGGACTCTTCTAGCAACGAAACTGAAACTAGTTCTTATTCCAAAAAGAAGATTGAAATTATCCCCAGACCTACTCAAAGTAAAACACAACCTGAAAACTCTGATTTGGAAAATTTAACGAAAGTTGTTCAAAAACTGTCGAATCAAGTTAGACTTAAAAAGGTCAACTGAAGAAGCTTCCTCGAGTAAAGCACCCTACAAACCTCCTTTCCGAAAGCCTTTTCCTACCAACCGACCTAATCCAAACTCTGAAGGCTTGAACCCAGAAAGTTTGCAATGTGCTCTTCAAACAATTCTAGAAGCCCAGGATAACTTGATGCCCCCTAAGACCCCTCAGGAGGAAGTTGAACAGGAAATAGTTCAAGAAGATGAGTCTTCTCCAAACATCTTTGGACACTTCTCGGACAACATCTTTCAAGCTAACTTCGAGACTGTTCACCCTTATAACACTAGGAGTAAGACAACAAACAAGCCTTCTACTGAGAACACTACAACTTCACCTCCAAAGCCATCTAAATCAGCAGAAACTAAACAGAGCAATGTCAGACCTAACTTAGATTATGATGTTGTTGAATATCTTAAAAAATTGAGGGCTAACATTTCTATTTATGAGTTATTGAAGTTTCCATTTTTGTTACAAAAAATGTTGCAAAATATTTCAAAGAACGACAAGAATGGTAATTCAAATGGTAACAAGGTTGTGCAAAGCAAAGTTCCGCAGAAGACTTCCACTAAAAATAATCCCGATCCTCAAGATAAAGGAAGCCTTTCTGTAGTCCCTGTAAATAATGTAAATAATGTAAATAATGTAGATAAAGTAGTCTTAGAAACTGCGAGTAAAAAGCCACAAGCTACTACTCTTAGTACTTGCAAAAATGTACCTCCTTTTCTTTTAACTTTCGAGATTTTCAATAGAAATGTGCATAATTGTATGGTGGACTTAGGAGCGTCATCCAATGTGATGCCTTGGTCTGTCTATCAAAAGATTAACGCTGAAGTGGAACCATCTACTTTGAAAATCATACAACTTGATCGAACAAATGTTAAAGATATAGGCGAACTAAAAAATGTATTGATTAGATTATCGTCTAACCCTGGTTCATCAGGTTATTGATATAATTGTTGTGGATATTCCAGAACTGTATGGTCTGTTTTTGAGCAGGGACTGGTTGGAGCAGCTACATGGTTACTTCGCGACGGACTGGTGTCACTTATGGCTTCCAGAGAATGGTAAGCCTAACAATATCAGAGTGAATCGTGAGCGCTACCTTAAGTTCACGGTCACAGATTTGAATGATCCTAACAAACCATATACACCTTCTGTTGATTCACCCGAAGTCCAAGGGATGGACACCTTCTTCGGAAATTTCATGGCTGAGGTTTCACCTATCAACAATCCATAACAGCAGTTCGAGACCGTAGCATATATGCAACCAACAACTTCTATGCAACATTCCCATGTGCCCGATGGAAACCAAATTTGGTCTCTATATTTCGACGGTTTCAAGTCTAAAGAAGGAGTTGGTGCAGGCTGCATCATTATCGATCCGGCAGGTAACAAGACATTAATGGCTTGTAGACTAGAATTTTAATGTACTAACAATACTGCAGAATATGAGGCTTTACTGCAAGGTCTCTGGATATGAACATTCAAAACCTGGTTGTATTTGGCGACTCTGAAATAGTGGTTAGGCAGGTAAGAGACTCTATACACTGTCTTACCCCGCATCTCAAAAGTTACCAGTCTGAGGTATGGAGTTTAATGAATAAATTTTCTGCTTTCAATATAAATTCCATTCCTAGATTAAATAATGTTGAAGCAAATCTACTAGCTAATGTAGCCTCTAAAATTCTTCCTGCAGAAGGCTTGTCCCCAAACACATTCTTCGTCAAGCTATTGTTTCGACCATCTGTCCCTGACAATATCACAAACTGGAGAGTATTTGACGATGATCAGCAAATCATTAACTTTCTGCACATGGAAGAAACCTTTCAAGGCGCAGTGATAGATGAACGCACGTACGATGACAATTTACACGATTTTACGATAATACTTGATCCGAAATCTCCTAAACCTCTATTGGACATGGTAAATTTCATACCCAAATCCATAGTTAGATTAGAAAAGTTTTATGATTTTGAAGATAAATTTAAAAAGACGGTCAATTGTAAAACCAATAGTTCCTCGTTGTCTTATGAAAAAGTCAATCTAGGAACTAGTGAAAATCCTTAGTGCATTAATCTAGGCTTGGGATGTTCTAGACAAGAAAAAGCTTCTTTTGTTAAATTATTTAAAGAATTTAAGGATGTCTTTGCATGGACATACGATGATCTTAAAACGTTCGATCCTAATATCATACAGCATGTCATCCCGATGAAGCCCCAAACCTTACCCTTCCAATAGAAACTGAGGAAAATGCACCCTAAACTTGAAACGATCGTTCAAAAAGAATTGAATAAACTCCTAAGTGCTAAAATAATTTTTCCTGTTAGACACACTCAATGGGTGTCCAACCTTGTCCCGGTTCGAAAGAAAAACAGGGAAATTTGACTTTGCGTCGATTTGCGAAACCTCAATAGAGCGTCTGACAAAGACAACTATCCTGTCCCACCCATGGAACATATCCTGCAACAGGTATCTGGTTCCGAGAGGCTATCTTTATTGGATGGTTTCTTTGGATACAACCAAGTCTTGATGTCTCCACCAGACCAACTCAAAACTACCTTCCGCACCCCGTGGGGCACTTATTCTTATCGCAAAATGCCCTTTGGATTGATTAATGCTGGTGCTACCTTTCAGAGAGCAATGGACATTTCTTTTCGAGGCTTAATCAATCACTCCATCGTAGTTTACTTAGATGATGTGACTTTTTATTCTAAAAACAAATACGATCATCTAGCTCACTTACGAGCTGTTCTACTACGATGTCATAAATACAACATCTCCTTGAACCCCAAAAAGTCCATATTTGCAGTAGAACAGGGTAAATTACTAGGATTCATTGTGTCTAGTGATGGGATGATTATTGACCCCGAGAGGACTCAAGTCATCGCTAAACTTCCCCCTCCTACATCCAAGAAATCCCTGTAGTCTTTCCTAGGCCAGATTAACTTCGTGAGAAGATTTGTCCCCAGCTTCTCCGAAATGGTCAGGCCTCTACAAAACCTGATTAAGAAAGACACCCAATATCACTGGGGACCCACATAAAATCAAGCTTTTAATGCCATAAAGAAGGCCATAATAGACGCTCCGTCTCTCAAGAGCCCTGACTTCTCTCAAGATATTACACTCTATACTTTCACCTCTGATCGTTCCTATGTCACAGTCCTAACTCAGAAGAATTTCGAGAACAATGAAGTACCATTGCCTTTATGAGCTCTTCTTTCAAAGGTGTTGAACTTAACTACCTAGCAGTTGATCGGCAAGCCTACGCTATTTTCAAAGCAGCTAAGCATTTCCAGTCCTATCTTTTGAAGTCAAGGACGAAAGTCATTGTCCCCTACCCTACCGTAAGGAACTTGTTAGTGTAGAAGGAGTTAGCAGAGAAGAGAGCTAACTGGGTCACCTCCTTGCAAGAGTATGACTTAGATATCACCCCAGCTCAGATTGTGAGAGGCCAAGGGTTGTGTAAATTGGTTGTTGATTTGGAAACAGGACAGCAAGAAGATAGTGATACGTCAAACCTAGGATAAAGCGATCAAAGTTTGATTTGTTGCACACAAAACCTCGTAAGTCCTTGGTACGGCAATATTAGATTCTGTCTTGAACATGGATCAGCACCCCATCACCTTGACCCCGCCAAGAGATGAGTGTTAAGGCTAAATTCTGCCTCCTTTCATCTAGTTAACGATATACTGTTTCGTCAAAATTTTGACGGCGTACTGATGCGTTGTCTCGAGAAAGACGAAGCAGAAAAAGTCTTGCTAGAGTTGCATGCAGGAGAATCTGGTGGTCACTTCGGTGGTGACACGATTGCTCATAAGGTTTTAAGAGCCAGTTACTACTGGCCCATGCTTTTTAGGGATGCCCATGCCTTGTGTCGCAAATGTATCATCTATCAAAAAGCATCAGGGCAGTTGCAAAAACCAGCCTTTCCCTTGCAACCCGTTTCAGTAGATTCTCCTTTCCAGCAATGGGGCCTTGATATCATAGGTCCTGTTAATCCTCCATCCTCGCAACAACACAAGCATATTGTGACAACCACAGACTACTTTACACGATGGTCTGAAGCTGCTGCGCTAAGAACTATTAACACCAGTCAGGTAATCACTTTTCTAAACTCGAATATTATCACGCGTTTCAGTATCCCTGACTGTCTAGTCTTTGACAATGCTTCATACTTTTCTTCTCTTGAGATGAGTGAGTTTTCTTTGGAGAAAGGAATAAAGTTGAAGTATTCTGCTAGTTACTACCCCTAGCGCAACGGCTTAGCAGAATCAACAAACAAGAACTTGATTAAAATTATCAAAAGAACCGTGGCTGAAAATCACAAGAACTGGCAAAATGCACTGTTAAACGCACTATGGGCTGATAGGGTAACACCCAAAGCCACTATAGGTAACTCCCCCTTTTTTCTCGTTTATGGTAGAGAAGCAATTCTGCCACCTCACATTCTTCTTCTTTCGCTTCAGTTGTCGCAAAAATTCCAAGAAGAAGATTGTCCCCCTTTAGAAAACTGAATTAGCACTTTGATGAAGTTGGAAGAAGTAAGAGCCCAAGCTAAGCGTAAGTTATATCAACATCAACAATTGATAAAAGTTGGTTCGATTCTAATTCTGCTTCTGATAGAAATTTTGAAGTAGGTGATCTCATCTTAAAGTGTGACAAATCACACGAAGGAAAGGGTGAGCACACCAAATTTCAAAACTTATGGCTTGGGCCATTTCTAATTGCTAAAAAGTTGGGTCCTAGTTCCTTTTGATTGCATAATCTTTAAGGGCAGCTTGACACCTATCCGGTGAATGGCCAAGCCCTGAAGAGATACTTTGCTTGATAACTACCCTTGTATATTATGTAAATATTTCATTTTTTGTTTGCATTTTCGTTTGCTTTCTATTTCAATTTTGATTTGAATTTATCAGTTTGTGTTTTTGGACATACACATACCTGTACGCTAAGCCATTCAAACAAAGATGATAGAAAAATTTCTTTGCTGAAATAACTTCTGAAGATTTGTACAAACATCAATGATATATCTCTGAAACTGATATCTATGTTGGAAATTTTTTTTGTTTGAAAGAAGTTTACTAATTTCAATCTCTGAGAAAAGCTGGTCATGATCATCTATTATCTTTTTACGATGTCCCTTTTCCGTAAAGGAATGACTCAAAAGATGTCTCCCTGTCATAGGAAGTTGTTTTGTAAATAAAACATCTCTGGAGCTAAATAAAGGAAAATATTAAAAAATTATGATGAGGTCTAAAATATGATAAAATATCAAGATTTTCAGCGTCACCCCGCTCAGCCATATATCTTCAAAAGAAAAAAAAAGAAAAAATTATTAATAAGAGCTGTGGAAAATGCTTGTAAACCCGCCGGGATACTGAACAGGTCTGCTGGCAGCGGGTAAATGCAAGCATGGTGCCAAGACAACTTTGTCGGGGTATTGAACAGGCCTGCTGGCAGTGAAGCAATGTAAGGCACATGAAAATCTACAAAAAAATATAAGAAACCTCTTTAATGTCCTTTATTCTGATCCAGAACTTCTTGACAGGATACAGATGTCAGAGTGGGTTAATTGGCAACCCTGTCGAGGCTATGGACGCCTGCTGGAAGCAGTGGCCATGCCAACAGTATTGAATATTTTATCTTTAATATCGTGATTTGTTGATCTTAAGATTGTAATTGGTTTTCATCTTTTAAAACACTGCTGAAAAAAAAAATGATTAATGATGATGTTTGTATAATTTTCTGGTGGTTATTTTTTTAAGTTGAAATTTTCTTTGCTGTCCTAATCTGAATTTGTTACTTTTGTAGAGATAACTGCTTCTTCCAGTGTGTCGCCATTGTTGGAAGCCAATTCACCTTTTTCTATGATCCTATAAGCTGCCTACACCTGTGTCTTGCAAACATCAAGTTTTTCGTCGCATTTTTCAAAGAGACGACACTTTCATTTTTTGCGACATTTTCACATTTGTCTTCGTTAAGTTTTCACGACTGTAAGTGTGAAAACTTCTCCTTTGGAGGTCACATTTCGATCACTATCTAAACTGTCATGATCTTTTTATCGATATGCCTACTGAACTTACCTTTTGTTTATCGTTATGTGGCTAAAAGGACTTTCGAACTATGCTCATTGGACATTTATATATTGATTGCATAACTTGATTTTCTTGAGTTTGTAAGGCATTGAGCATTTGGATTTACACTTTTTATGACTTGCCTGATCTTTGATTCTGCATAGGGGTTATGATTAAATTTATTATATATAAATGATATAATCCTTATGTTAATCTTCTCATGATTTATTGGATTGTCAACTATATGAATATCATTTTGGCACCTTGGTTGAACTTTTGATTATATGAATTAATACATTGGCGCACAATGATTTTGGTGTTGATTTATACGTCGAATGTTTTGAACACTATGGCATAGTGTTGGCGCGTATTGGTATACACATTGCATTTGATTGGTTGTACACATAAGTTAATGGTTGAACTATTATTATGGAGTGAACAACTATGAAATGTGGCAGTTGTACTTGGATAATGAATATTATGCATGGCAGACTCCACCACCTTCGCATGCGCGCATTTATGCTTACCCCTTTTGGCTCGATTCATTGTTGTTGGTTCGGGTAGCTCTGTTACTGTGTGTTGATGAATTCGAACCCTTCCCTTACCATGCATTCAGCTCCATGGCACCAGTCATGTGAGTTGAACCCAATGGCAACCAGGCCCTATTGATGTTTGACAATGCTCGCCAAGACTTGGTAGACAGTGGATGGCTTACCTTCGTGGAACTTTTCGAGGGTTTTAACCTTTGCGTGGCTCGACAATTTGCCATGACCTTTGATGTCTGTCGAGCCAAGGTAGGGGATGTACAGTTAGAGATTGATGAACAGTTCATCATCTCATCCACGGGGTTTTCTACCTCTGGACAGCGTTGGTTTAAGAATTGCAAGGTCGAGAAAGTTCCGTGGACATTGTTGTTTCAATCGAGCAAAATCACCTCCTGTGATAGAGGTATGCCCGTAACTATGCTCAAACAACGTTGGCATGATTTATTGATGATAATCAAGCAGNCCACCACCTACGTTTGCTTATGGTTTTTATGGGATACTCTCTCTATATGCCCTATTATTTGCATCATAGCCTGTTTAAAATGTCGAAGAAGTACAAAAGACACCAGGCTGATAGTAGCCTTTTTCATTATGGGCTTGTTAAGCTTATCGTTGTCTGTCATTTGAGTCTGCGCGGGGATAGTTGGAGCAATTTCATTGCTCGGAATGGTTTCAAGGTTACGAACCCTACACAGGTTGACAAACCTGTGGTGAGTGAGGTCAAGGTTGTACCCCCAGTTCCCTACCATGTCCTTTTGCCTAAACCCTCGGCCGACCCTCCTATCGACTTACCCCACACTATGACTAAGAGTATTGAGACTGTTAAGCCTATGAGCAAAAAGCCCAAGGTAAACCTCACTGCAAACGCCAAAGGGAAAAATAATGCCCGTTTTATTTCACGGATGGCAAGGAACAAGCCAAAAACCCCTGTCGAGCCAAACCCTATCGTGTTGAGTGAGGACTCTGATTCGGAAGTGGAGCATTTCTTGGATAGCGAATACCCCTATTCGCAAGGTTGGTGTGTTGAACCCTCGTATGATTATGTATCAAACCTACCCCCCTACCTAAAGGATGACCCTAACTACCGAGGCATTAAGTTACCTTGTGAAACCCTCAGTCATTTTCCCAAACCCTCTCCTGCTCTGTCTAAACCCACACAGTCACCCTGCAATCAATGCAATTCATGGTTAGAGCGATATTATAATGATGTTCCAATACTCCAGTCAAAGATTCAGTCACTAGAGGACCAGATTGCAGTGCTAACCAGTCAAAAGACCAAGCAACAAGCAATGGATAAAAAACAAAAGACGACCGGCTCCATCCTGTTTAAAAATGTGGAATCAGCCACGGCTGTTGTAAATTCCAAGCTGGCATAATTGAGCAGCCTCATCGCTACACAAGTATGTTTTGATATCATTTGTTTTTGTAAATAATCTAGGTTTATATAATGATTTGATTTCAGTTTCAAATAGCTCTGTTCACATCATTGAATGGCTCTGTTACATTGCGTGCATTCTATATATAGCTTTGCTTTGAATAAAAACAAATTTCGATTCGATATACGATTGGATCATTCCCATTTTAGTCTCTCTTAGATTTTCATCGATTTGATTGATCTTACTGTGGATTTGATTTGTTTGATTGAGTTAAAATGGATGCTTCGCTGTCAATCGAATTTGTTTGTATCTATTCTAGACAGGAAATGTTTCTCATACTAAATTTAGAATACGATCACATTTCGATTCGATTTCGTTATAATTCATACGCTATGATTGGCAACGATTTTGATGAGGTTAATTGTTATGGTTTGTTGTGCCATATGACCTTCAAAGAATAGGAATACAACTTGGATCGTTTCCAATGTGACTCTCTTTCTTCAGAAACATTGCTTTTTATTTAAGCTTGTACAAACACGCCCAAATCATGGGATGGATTTGATGCTTAACGATTATGCTTAACCCCAGCCGGTTAATTCGCATTGATTGAAGTATTGTTAGCTCGACCATGTTATGAGTTGGATTCATATTGCAATGGATGCTCTGTTTGATTTTGATTTATAGAACGAGATTGGTTATACTCGGATTCATGATTTAGTTTTATGTTAGACTCAATCATGATTTGTTCGAAATTAATGATTTCATTCAATACCAATCAAGTTTATTTGCCCATTTTGCAATAACTAATTATCACTTATGTTGATTCTATTATGATTGTGATCAAAATCAAATCGATCTGGTTACGATTTTATATGAGTTGATTCTCGCACCTGTTTGAATTAATCTGCTTGTGGCGTGAATCGTTTGATGACATGACAGCTATAATAATTTTAAAACGATTTTGTTTTGATCTGATCGTATCTTTTGTTGTTGGAAAAACACAACGTTTTCCTGCAATTTGTTTTATTGCATTACTATCAAATTGGATATGAAATGATTTTCAAAACTGTTTGGTTTTGATTCTGTCTACCCGATTTATGACTATAATCGAAACAGAGTATTGCTATCTCTGTACTCGGTTAATGATGTGGATCCCGTTTGAGTTCATAATAGAATATCAATTTCAATTCATGATTCATTTTCAAATGATTGTTGGATGTAAATTGAATGGAATTTCTTAAAAGATTTCATTTAATTTCAATTCTGATTCTATATCTTATTTTAGACTAGCTACAGAATCAGATGATTCTGTAGCTAGTCTATAGAATTTAATTTTAATCATTTTATTAATAAAAGAGTCTTCTAACTTGTTTATTTTGGATCCTTTTCAGGTGAATTCAAAATTGCATGGGATTTGATGGACAGTTTAGAGGATATTTAGATACTTTAGTTTCATTTTAGTTTCCTAGTTTAGTTGATCTTGGGAATATCTTCCCAGATTATGTAAACAGTTTGATAACTTCCACAGGAAGGTTTTACCCTGTGCAAAAGCTTATAAATACTCATTATTTTTGTAATAATACCATCCTCATTTGTGGGAGAACAAGGATATGGAATTTTAATACAGACTGGGACAGAATTTGATGTTTTGCTACAGCTTTAGCTTTTCATAATATCAATATTTTTTTTCATGTTTATGTGTATCTATTTGCATTTGGTTAATGACTACTTTAGCTATCTTAGTCTTTTGCAAATGATATAATGTAATCAATATAATCCATATCTGATTTCTTCCAGTGTTTAAAAAACATAGCAATTACTTGATTCAGTTTGTGAATGACAGATTTCTCTTCTTCATAAGTTGAATTATTAAGTATAATTTTTTGCATAACAGGTTTCCCTTATTGCAGAGATTTATAAATCATATAATTGTTATGATTTTTTATGTCTTGTTTGTCCTGTAAACAAACTCAAAGAGCATTGCAACCTATCGTTTACAAGAAGCTTTTGGATTATCTAGTGCGAGTTTCCTTCCTTCGACCAGCTTCGAAGTCATCATACACAGGAAAAATTTGGAGCGTTTCCAGGTCAGTTTGTCATTTGTTTGTTTAGTATAGTAGTTTAGTTTAGATATAAGTTTAGTTAGATATATGTGTAGAATTAGTATATTAGATTGTTTAATTTCAGTAAGTTTTATTTCTTGTTTATAAAATTATAAAATCAAAAAGAAATACCTTTCTCTGTCTTAGGGCAGATTGTAAATGAGTTTTCCAGGTTTTATTTAAATCTGTATTTTTGTGAATATTGTATATTTTGTAGATAAGTTATATTTCAGATAGTAGTTAGTATAGTATTAGTTAGTAGTTTATATATATAGATAGTAGATTAGTTAGTTTGTTTTAATAGTTAGTTTTAATTAGATTAGTTAGATTAGTTCATTTTATTTATTAGTTAGTATTAGTTCATTTCAATTATTGTTAGTTAGTTTAGTTTTTTTTTTTTAGTTAATTAGTTTTATTTGTTTTAGTTAGATTAGTTAGTTTAGATTAGTTTTCTCTTTGGTTTTCCTAGGACCTTAGATTGGCCAACAAAGCCACTAAACCCGTTAGGGTGGTTCATTCCAAATGGCTTGGGTTATTAGACAACCCCGAACCGGTTCCACTCTCTCAGTTGACGGACGGTCAATTTTTCCCATCAACAGGTTATAGCCAGAGAATTGGGGAGTTTGAGATTCCCTCAAGTTGTAGCTTGAGAAACTAGAGGGTTGGAGTCTCCTTCCAGTTGCAGCTAGAAAACAAAGGAAGTTGGTGCTTCCAATGAATGTAATTCTTAAATACATATAAGAAAAAGCATTTTGTGGTTTTCTCCTGCTTTGGGTTTCCACGTAAAAACATTGGTGTATTGTGTATGTGTATGATTACTCATTTATTCATTGTTTATTTGCTCTAAAACTATTGAATGATAATGCTACATTGATATAACACTTGCATCTTATGGTTAAAAAAGATTACATTGCTCTATTATTGATTTACCCCTCCTCTCAGTAATCCAACAATTGGTATCAAATCAGGTTCCTTCAGAAATCAGTTTAACCACTGAAAGGTAGATCATGGAGAGAAACAACATGTATAAAAATGGAATACCACAGTTTGATGGACAGAAGTATGCATTATGGAGAAGAAGGATGAAAACATATATGCGGGCACAAGGATTTGAAATTTGGCAATCAATAGTAGATGGATACAAAGAACCAATAGTTCCGCCAACAAGTGAAAAAGCAATGAAACTCAGTCAAAATAATTCCAAAGCCACAAATGCACTTCTGAATGGTCTTCATGAATTGGTATATACCAAATTTGTACATTGTAAATCCGCTAAAGATATTTGAGACAAACTTCAAAATATTTATGAAGGAGATTCAAAAGTCAAAGAAGCAAAACTTCAAACTTGCATAGGTCAATTCGAACAACTAAAGATGAAGGAAGATGAGAATATTGCAGCTTACTTATTATGATTCGATGAAACAGTGAATGCAATAATAGGATTGGGAGAAGAAATTGAATAATTTGTAGTTGTTTAAAAGGTACTAGGATCTCTTCCTATGAGATTTATCCTAAGATATCAACACTAGAAGAAAGAACAGATCTAGAATCAATAAGCATGGATGAACTACATGGAATCTTCACAACATATGAAATGAGAACTGAACAGGAAAATCTAAATATAAAAGAAGCAGCTTTCAAAGTATCCAAAAGGTCCAAAAAAAAGGGAAAGCAAAAGGAACATAGCAGCAACAGTGACTTCTCAGAAGATGATGAAGAAGAAGTGGCCAACTTTGTCAGAAGATTGAACAAGGGAACCAATGGTAGATATAAAGGTAAGCTTCCATTGATTTGTTTTAATTGTGATGGTATTGGTCATTTTTCTAACAAATGTCTCCATAAGAAAAATAAGAGGAATGATGAAGACTACTCAAATAGAAAACAAACATATATGTATCAATAATGCATCAAATACACATAAACTATTACTCATCAAGATGTACCAACATCATCAACTATACACCTCATGTATGTGCCATATCATCAACTACTTGTCTCAACCATGTACCTAGCATGTACCTCAACCAAAAGCCCTCATCAATTTCATCATCCAAATCTGATCTGATCAGGTATACCTCAAACACTATACCACAATTTTGTACCTCAAACCATGTGCTAGAACCTCATTGTTATACAACCTCTATCTATACCAATAAATTTAGCAACATACCTCAACCAAAAGACCAATACCCATATGCCAAATACCAATAACAAAATTCCAACTGTATCCCTCAACAAATGTCATATGTGCACCAATAATGAACATCCAATACCATCTCAAGAGATAAACCCTAGCCCACAAAACATACCTAAAACAATATGTGTCATATCTCTCAGAAATAGACACCAACCATGTTGTTGTCGCGATTTTTCTGCCACACTTTTTCTACCGCACTCTTTCTGCCGCAATTTTCCTACAATAATTTTTCTGCCGTGATTTTTCTGCCGCACTTTTTCTGCCGCGATTTTTCTGCCACACCTTTTCTGTTGCACCTTTTTTGTTGTGATTTTTATGTCTCACTTTTTTCTGCAGCGATTTTTCCGCCGCACTTTTTCTGACACAATTTTTTTACCACGATTTTTCTGTCGCACTTTTTCTGCCGCACTTTTCCCATCGCACTTTTTTCTGCCACACTTTTCCTGCCACACTTTTCTCTATCAACAATACCTGCCCAAATAATCTTTCACAAAATATATATTCAATGATGTTCAATAGCTTCAAGTGTGATTAAATGAGAGAGCCTTGTCTCTTATTTATACTTTCATGTAGCATCCCACTTTACTTATTTTAGGGAGTTCTCCATTAACTTTATTATTTAAATAATTTATTTTTCATCCTCTATGACTTATAGTACACTCATCACTTCACTTTATTATTTAAATAATTTCTTCTTTGAAAACACTTTGACTGCTTTGACCTTTTGGGGCTTCTAGATGACCCATGAGGGTTCTCCAACTTCACATGGCCATAACTCTCTAACCGTGAGGAGTTATGTAACGTTCCACATACAAACAAAAATGGCATGATATGTACTATCCATATAGATTAGTATTATCTTCAAATATGTTAAAACTCATACCATTATACATAAAACAAACATGGGTCCATTACCCAAACCTTTGTGCTACCAGAATTCACTATCGAACTTTCTTCAAGGGCTGACATCAATGACAACAAACCCAATTAATCAACATGGATTTCATATTGGAAGGATTACCTGATTCAGTAAAGGAAAAATTAGAAAAATTATCATCATCTAAATAAATTTGTGATAAGCTGCACAATATCTATTATTCTCCCATTATAGAGCCAAATATTGCTAAAGAAGAAGAAGGTGTAGAACAAGAGGTAGTTTTCTCATCATGTTATATAGATTTGGAAGAAGAAGAGTTTGTAGTCAACATAAGTGAGCTATTTTTCTTTAATTGTGAAGAACGCAAACATCTTGAAATTGAATGCCCTTATTTGAACATTGAAAGTGATGAGACAGAAAAACCAAATGAAATATAAGACAATCCTGATATTGAAAAGGAAAAGAATCATCAAGAAGAATTCAGCCAATGAGAAAGAGAACTTGAAGACGAAATAATCACATTGAAGATCGAACTTGAACAAGCAAAGTGAATATAAGAAGTCATGAAGATTTAGATGATGAAGAAAGAATAAGAAGTTGTCACATTGAGAAGTAAAATTGTGAATATCAGCAAGAACGTTGAAGAGACGGAAACATCCACATCAGCGGTAGAGAATGAAGAGAAGCATGTAACACCCAGTTCAACTGATCACATTTATATTGATTTATTCTTTGAGGACACTTGCAATCAAGTGATTTGGTTATGACAGATTATGATGGTGCTTTGATTATGAGTTATATTGTGATGTCATTTTGATTTATATGTTAAATTCTAGATGTATATATTGACAAGTATTATTGATGAGTTCTCTTGCGTGTGAAAAATACATGACAGGTTGAGGATTTCGATGGAATCAATGGACTTCCTTAGACTGCAGATTGAGTCAGGTAGTGGACTTGTATTTGGTTTTAGTTTTGAGTATTGATTTACATGCATGTTTTATATGATGATTCGGTATGGATATTATGTACATGTATTATTGACACTTTTATTGTCAGTGGATGCAAGTATGGTGATGCTTTCTAATCTGACTCACATATGGAGTAAAGGGGTCATACACAAAAACTAGACAGATGAGGGAGAGTTGTGGAAACATCCCTATCACAGTCTACTATAACTCTCATCATGACTTGAATGCATGGTTAACAATTACTTTGTTCTAAGATGTCCACGATGTCTTGAGGGAAAACTGAGATAGTCACTCACGAATAATTCTAAGGGGCATGTAATAAGGCGGGATCCTTATTCCTTAGACAACCCTTAGTCTCTCACAAGTTCAACCAAGTGGAGTGTTGACTCCAAGTGTCGGACAAAATTCCAAGCTAGTTAATGGAGAGTGCCACCTTGGGAGCATGAAAGTGCATCTTGAAGGGCACGTCACGTAATCAAATTGTGAGTCAATAAAATCTAGAAGGCCCAGAAAGTAAAATAAAAATACCTAGACTTTTAAAAAGAGAACACAATTGATCATTAAATTATAAACAAGAAAATAACAAAGAGTCTAAATAGGTGTGACTAAATTAAAAAATAAAAAAATGAATAAGGGGAATTAGATTGGTAATCTAAATAAAAGAAGAAATAAGAATAAATTGGTATATGCACATGTGTGCATGAAAATAATAAAATGGATTTTTAAATAAAAAGAAATTAAAACATGAGGGAATAGGTGGTTCACATAGAGTAGTATCTTGAGTCAATCAACCACTAATCCTAACTAAGAGAAGACTCCTAATCCAACTCAAACTAAAATCTAGTTAGGGGACAAAAAATAAATGAAGGAATGGGGAACTAAGGGACAACTAAGGGCAAAAATAGGAACAAACTAGGGAATGTGAGGGAAAATGCCTAATTAATCAAAATAAAAGAGATTTTACATGTGCAACTTGGGAAGAGTGTGACAAGTGGTGTGGGTGAATAATCATTGATTAAATTATTTAAAAATAGTTTATTGTGCATGAGAGGACATGTGTCAATTTTAATTTTCCTATAACTGAAATGGAGGGGAAAAGAGAAGGGATCTTGTTTTTTGGAAGTACTGTTATGCTTCCAAAAATTTTCTTGACTAGTTTACATGTGAAGAGTCAAGATTTCAAACTTGTTGAAGAAGGTGGAAGCCTCTCCTTGCAAGGGAAATTTTTTGCTATTGTGTTTCTAATTTCCTGTGTGTGACCCCTTTGCGGCTTGAAGGGATAAGGGGGAAGAAGAGAACCCCTAGCATTGGTTGGGAGGTACCTATGAAGTCTTTGGATTGGCAAGCAGAAGTAAGGAGGATGAGCAAAAGTCTTCCAATTGGAGTTCATCTTCATTAATCGATCATCTTCGTCTTTGTATTTAAGTATTCAGTTAATTTTGGATAATATGTCATAATTTTATGTATCTATTGTGAAATGGTATTAATTTTTGGTTATTGACCTTCGATGGATGGTTATGATATGATTTTATATGTATCATGCTTACAGAAGGGGGTATGCCAATACTTTCATTGCTTCCAATTTCCTTTCTATATAATCTATGTAAAATAAATATGGAGTTGAAGATACCTATGGAAATATGTTTAATTATTGTTTCTATTAAGAAAGTTTAAATTGGTAAAGAATCTTTGAATCTACGGTTCCTTAGTCTGAATGCTTACAAGATTATAGGTTAACCTTCAATGGTTTTTTCTTCGTTTAATTCCATTGCTTTATTATATCACTATAATCCTCCATTTTGCTAAATATCTGATTTATTGTTTTGAAAGTATTGTTCTTTATTCACACTTCTACTAGTATTTAATTTATATATGCAATTGAATAATCTATGCTGATTTATTCCTTGAATGGAGAATTTATGAAATTTTTTCTCGGTTTCTTATTTATTTAGTACACTATATATTTGACTCTTTTTCTTGGTTTTAGGATTTATAAACTTAGAATAGACTTGTTTCCAACTCCAAATTGAAATCGTTGGAAGAATATCCAAGAAAAACTTACCACAATTAGAAGCTTGAACACCTTTATCTGAGTGAACCTGTACCACATAGTAAATTCGTGAGCAATGACTGCATCTAAATTTTTATCTGGACTGATGATCAGATAAATGACCCAAGTACTCACGAACTTAAATTTATTTTTACCTTTAGCATGTGTTGCGACTGTTAATTTTAGATTCTGTAGAATAATGGTGGAACTTTGGTTGACTATTATTATGGATGGTGGAATCACTATCCTTCGAATGGTAGCAAGGGATTGTTATTCTCACATAATAATTACATAAATGATTAAAGAATTCCATCTGCAGTTAGGGTACAACGATCGACTCACACTTGGAAGTTAAAACAAATACTTCCCAGAGAGGGTGTAGTTCTAACTCATTTTTTTGTAAATTGTGTACCAGTTATTTAATTACGTTTCATTGGCAAAGTAAATTCACTTGTGAAGGTTTCCTTCGAATAATAAAATTATTGTCGTAGATATTTAAAAAGAAATGATGGAGAAGATCGCCTCTTGTCTCAACGATTTATCTCGGTTACTAGACCTCTTGTGGAGTAAACTTTAGTTCCAACCTTAACATAATCGAGAGATCAACAATAGTTTCTTGATGACATTTAATAAACAGACACCACTTGGCTATAATGTTGTCACTTACCCTAGTAATTGAACTATCGTTTATTAATAAATCAACGGATAAGAAATCGTTGGTTGTTCATTTTACTTTAAACTAATTCCTAAATTATGTGTAATCCTTTGTGATGTTGAATCGTTAATTATTTTCACTATAAAACAAAAAGGGAAATGCGAGTAGAATCCAATCGATCCCTTGGAAATTATTTAAATTTTAAAACTAGAGGATACATTATGTGATCAGTTTACAGATTATCAACATAGGTATTAGTTAAATTATTTGAGTGAGTAATGAATTAGTGGCGTAAGGTCGACAACTTTGTGCCTGTAAAATGTTTATGATATCGGTTGATTAGTGTCGCTTGTAGCTTGGAGGAGCTTGGATGAGTAATAACTTGAGACACCAATAATAATCTATATTTATATATTTTTCATATGAATAATTGCACATCTTAAATCGTGTAGGATGGTTGTCCTCTCTATGCGCTATATTCTGTATTACATTTTTCGATTGAATTGTAATTTTATTGATAATGAAATAAACCTTAACAGAATTTACCTAGTTATGGTTAGGATGTTGATATCTTGGGAAGATGTTTGATATATCTATCGATGATATCACAACGTAAGTTCTGAAGTTGATGCACAATAATATTCAATAGATTTGGTGTCTCCTAGATAGGATTGAGGCATGCGATAAACTAATCACTTACGTGATTTTATCTTTGCCTCCCTTAAAGAACGATCTTTGATCTGGTCGATAGTTCACTACTTCCCTCTAGTATTGTTCATCCCCGATACATGGATCGATGGTTCCTTTTGTAAGAAATTAAATTACTTATCTAACACTTGAATTTCACACTTTTGTAATTAGAGTGTTTACACCTTTTCTTTTTCCCTAATCAGATTCATTTGGATATAATCTAGCATCCCTAACTTAACTACTCTACTTTTACTAATAAGTTGTAGGACTTACTCTACATATATATGTGAATTAAGTCCTTATACGTATATTCTATTTATATCTTACTTATATATTATATATATAAGATAATAATAAAAATGCATTGATTACTAAGGAGTAGAAGTTGTAACAAATAACGTTTATAGTAATAACTAACAAGATGTTAATAAATATTAATTATTAACATTATTATAATCAAAATTATTCCTGAATGTTTTAAAATTTAGGGTTACATTAATAACTTAAGTGGAGTAAATGTTTTATTCACACATCATAAATAGATTATCGTGTCATGCGGAAACCTCACACCTTGTAGACAAGATAATTCAATTAATTACCGTGTTGTTCCTCCATAGCCTCACATAGAATTCGTGTTGGTCCTCCAAGAAGTTTTAGATATTGTTTTAAGTCATGCATAGATAAGGTGTTGTTTTATTACTTGTGCTTGTTGATGAACTTAAATGCACTATGACCAAGTTACTCAAATATATATATATTCGTAGTTTATTTTACTCACCTTGTTTAGTGAACCAGAGGGATGTTATACATGGTATCAGAGTGGGTTCAACACTGTGACATCGGACCCATTACGCCTTCCACTGTTTATATTGATATTAAAGATGTTTCATATGGTATGTTTCGCTAATATATTTTAATTTTTTCATGACAGGTATCATGGTTAGAGGATGCAGGAGGAGTAGACGTCATGGTGTGGGAGGAAGAGGTATTCTTCCTTTGAGTGTAACCACGCCAGAAGGATCTACTCCACAGGGAGGTGAGAATACTACTAAGCAGGAGCATATTGCAGTGGGAGATGTGGTAGGTATGATGAGATCCTTTCAGAGGATGTCAAAGGCGCTAATCAACCTCCTTGATCGAGATGAGGGAAGAGAGTTTGTTCCCAAAGAGGGTTCACATCTCCCTCCAATAGTTAGTAGTAGTATACACAGGGAACTAGAGAAGGTGAAATTTCCCAAGTTCTGGGGTGCCACGGATGGCTTAGCCGCCGAGGCATGGTTGGAGAACATGGAAATGTGCTTCACACTACGTGATTACACCTCCAACATGAAGTTCCACATGGCGGTATTTCAACTGAAAGGGAGAGTGCTTATTTGGTGGAAGACACTCTTACCTCAACTAAACATGGTCGTTGAAGATGTGTCATGAGAATTGTTCGAGGAATGATTCCAGGAGAGGTATTTGTTTGATGAATTCATTGAGCACCATATTAATGAGTTCAATTCCTTATGACATGGTAGTTGTATGGTATCGGAGTATGAGAATAGGTACATGGAGCTACTCAGATATGCTTCACATATGAACATTGAGAAATTAAAAGTTAACAAGTTTGTGTTTGGCCTCAACTTTAACATTCGTGTGAAAGTGAGGATCTTGATGCTTCAAACATTGCACAATGCAGTTTAGAAGGCCCTCATTTCTAAGGAAGAGTTAAATAGTGGGGTTCAGGGCATGACTCCTTCCAGGAAGACAAGACAGATGCCACCTAGAGCATTGCAGCATCAGACACCAATTAGAAATACTTATAGGCAACGTGATACACCCAGAGGACTTGTATTCTTGACACCATGCCGAAAAAATCCTCATCAGAAGACTCCTTACAAAGCACCATAGCAGAAGTAGCAGTGTTGTCTGTAGCAGCAACAACAGTTTAGATCTAGTGCACAGAATGAACTAGTACAACATAATCCTAGGCTAGTAGCTTCTACTACTGGGAGTAGGAGCATCAAACCGAAGAATGAATGTTGTACATGTGAAGAGCCACATTACCATAGATACTGTCCTATTGAGAAGGCATGAGCTTCCAGATCAACAAGACCAACGATAGTTGGAGATTTGGGAAAGGCCCAATGGATTCATGCAACAGTGAATAATCGCTAGGTTGAGCATCAGTCTACAATTCTAGAGACTTTAGGTATGATAGTTGATCAACAGTTTAGTATTTTAATAGATCCAGGAGCTACTAAGAGTTTTATATCTAGTGTTGCACTTAAAATAATTAAGGTTAAGGCAATCGAACAAGATGATTTTAGTTATGTGTAAATGGCACATGGTTCCAAGAAAAAGGTTGGAGGAAAGGTTCATGATTATATCATTAACTTGGGTGATTTCGTCACAAATGTAAACCTGTATGTTACAATATTGGGATCTTACAATATTGTGATTGGGATGGACTGGTTAGAATCACACGATGCAATACTTAACTGCAAGATGAAATGGTTAAGTTTGATTGATGATTTGGGACAGAGTAGAGTAATTTTGGGAAGAAACCAAGGAGTGTCGTTGAGATTTATTTATTCCCTACAATTACAGAAAAGCATGCACAAAGGATGTAAGTTGTATTCCATTTTAACACTTAATGAAAAGGGGGACACAGAAGGATTAGAAAACCTTCCTGTAGTGTCAAAGGTTGCAGATTTTTTTCCTGAAGAGATACCAGGTTTACTACCAGAAAGAGAATTGGAATTTACCATAGACCTATAACCTAGAATAGAATCGATTGCAAGAACACCATACCAGATCTCGACACAGGGATTACAAGAGTTAAAGATGCAATTGAAGGAGTTGTTTGATTTTGGACTTATACATCCAAGCGTACCACCATGGTGTGCACCAATAATTTTTGTAAGGAATAAGGATAGATCATGGAGGCTTTGCATTGACTATCGTCAATTAAACAAAGCCACGATCAAGAACCAGTATCCATTTCCAAGAATTGATGATTTATTTGACCAAATGAAAGGAGAAACAATGTTTTCAAAGATTGACTTGATATCAGAATATCATCAGCTAGGAATCGAGGAAGATATCCCTAAGACCGCATTTAAGACGAGATTCTGACACTATGAGTTTATTGTTTTACTGTTTGTATTGGCGAATGCCCCAGGCATATTCATGAATTTGATGAATGGGGTATTCCATGAATACTTGGACAATTTGTACAAGTATTTATCAATGACATACTGATTTATTTTCGGATGAAAGAAGATCATGATGAACACTTGATATTGGTTTTACAGTGTCTAAGAGAAAACTAGTTGTACGGGAAGTTGTCGAAGTGTTCTTTTTACCAGAAAAGGATTCATTATTTGGGACACATTATATATGGAGAAGCTATCATTATGGATCCAACAAAGTTTGAGGCTATTATGGAATTACCAACACCGACAAACGTACAAGAAGTACATAGTTTTATGGGTTTAGTAGGTTATTATTGACGCTTCATCGAAGGTTTTTCAAAGATAGAAAATCCAATTATGGAATTGCAGAAGAAAAACAAGAAATTTGTATGGTTAGAGAAATGCGCAGAAGAATTTCAAAAGATTAAGGATTTTTTAACCTCAACGTCGATACTGAAAGTCCCTGATATGGACAAGGAATTATTGGTGTGCACGGACGCATTCAAGGAAGGTTTAAGTATATTTTTGATGCAAGACGGTCAAGTGATTGCTTACATTTCAAGGAAATTAAGAAAGCGTGAAGATAATTACACAACACATGATTTGGAGTTATTAGCAATCGTTTATTCCTTGAGATTTTGGAGACATTATCTTATTGGATGAAAATTTGAGTTAAAAACTTATCACGGTGGATTACAACATATTTTTACTCAGAGTGACTTGAACACACGACAAAGGCATTGGCCGAAAATTTTAAGTGAATACAATTTTGAGATCACGTATATCAAAGGAACGATTAATAGAGTAGCAGGTGTGTTGATTCAGAGATCACGCATATTCTTAGTAATACCGTTTAAGATGGATCTTCGAGAAAATATTCTAGCCTTGTAGATTGACGATGACTAGTACAAGGAAGTTAAGAATAATATTGGACAAGACACTATGATGATACCAAGGTATGAAGTTTATTCACTTGATAGCGATGGATTGTTGAGATATAGAAGTAGAATTTATGTACTTCCTAATGATGAATTGAGAAATTTGATTTTAAACGAAGCTCATAGAGCAGTGTACATGGCCCATCCTGGAGTCACAAATATGAAGACAAACCTTAAGACTTTATTCTTATAGAAAGTAATGAAGGATGACATCATTAATTACATGGCGAGATGTATTGAATGTTAGCGAGTGAAGGTTGAAAATAGACATCCAACGGGATCATTATAGCCACATGCAATTCCTGAGTTGAAATGGGAAGTCATTTCGATGGATTTTATTGTTGTATTGTCACTGACAGCAAGGAGACATGATTATATTTATGTGGTCAATGACACTCTAATGAAGAGTGAACACTTTATTCCAGTTCATACGGCATATCAGGCGTCAGACATAGCTAGAGTATTTTTTAGTGAGATTGTGGGGTTGTGCGGTGTACCAAGAAAGATCATATATGATCGAGAATCAGTGTTTACAGGACGATTTTGGACTAGTTTCTAAGAAGCATTTGGAACTCAAATGAATTTTAGCACAACATAATACCCCGAAAAAGATGGAAAAACCAAAAGAATGAATCAGATTCTAGAGGATATGTTGCGAATGTATGTAATGGATCAGCATAAACGTTGGGAAGAATTCTTACCATTGGTGTAATTCACATACAACAACAGATACCAAAGTTCAATTAAGATGGCACCTTTTGAGTTTCTTTACGGATGAACATGCTGTACACCTCTTAGTTGGGATCAACTAGAGGATAGAGTCATGGGACCAGAAGTAATCCAAGAAATGGAAGATCATATGCGAACTATGTTAAGAACCAAATATCAATATAGCAGAGAAAAACCTCAGAAAAAATACTCAACGCCTTGAAAAAGAGATAATTTCAGATAATAAGCCTCTTCAAGGGGGAAACCTCCTTTTACCCCACTTAAGAGTTCAAGTAAAAGATGATTAAAAATGAAAATGTCTCCTTCGTATATATAGGAGACTAGGAGGTATAATTACAACTAATGGCCTAAAGTCGACATAAATAAAATAAGATTACTAATATAATATGCCCCAATTAAGGGGTAATGAGCCAATATTAGGGCCCTAACAGTACCCCTCCCTTTGAGGACAAGTGTTGTCCACTTGATGCTTGGTAACTTTCTGGATGTACGTATAAAGAGACTCTCATCTTTAAGTGGAATCTTCAGCTGGTAGTTTCTCCATTTAATGAGATACTAAAATGGATCTATTCCTCAGCCCGTGAATTCTTGTGTGGGTGATGGCTTTAGAGCTCCAATATGATTCCTTCCTCGTCAAGTTCTACAAATATAGTTTGGGCGGGATCTTGTGCCTATAATATATTTAAGCATGAAACATGGAAAGCCCGGGTGTATACAGAGATCTGAGGTGTCCAATTTTTATGTCATAGTACCAATCTTTTTGCAACACCTTATAGGACATAGTGTTTGGTGATAATTTATTATCCTTCTTGGCTTGATTGAGGGGACAATACGTTTGTATGGTTGTTGTCATAGGCTTTGAAATCGATTGAGCCTTTCCCTTCGATGTTGATGCTTGTTGTTTCATGTGATTACGTGCCATGGTCAAGTTGTCCTTTAGATTTGGACAATTTGTTGTTGGTTTTCAATGTGATATTCACTTCTTGGACACGGTACTGAACAGAAGAAATGATGGAAGGTGGTATCCATAAAGTTACATAAGTAATTGTCATTTTGTTGCAATATGAAGGAAGTGTTTATACCACCATTATACATGAGGGTAGCTTATTTGAACCATTGTGTTTGTTTATGAGGGACAAAACAACGAAGGTAGACTCCAGACATTTGTTCACTACCTAGGTTTTTCTATCAGATTGAGGATGATGGGATGAGTTATGATCCAATTGAGTACCTAAAAAGGAAAATAATTCTGTCCAAAAATGTCCGGTGAAGATGGGATCTCTGTCACTTGTGTCCTAGGTTGTAGCTTTAGGCATGTCCATAATCGTTGCAGTGACATGGGTGAAGGATGAGAGAGTGCAAAAAAGGGTGTGCATGCCAGTGGATCTATCAACAATCACCGTGATGACCCTCTTGAGACTTTGTTAACCCTATGATGAAATCCATAAAACCTCCATGACTTAGGATGGATAATGGATTATCCAGACACAGGGTCTTAGTTGTTGTTTCCCTGCTATTTTGTTGGAAAACCGGACAATTACACCACAAACCTTTGAACCTTATTTTTAAGGCCATCCCAAAAAAAATCATGCCGGACAGAGATCGCGAGTGCCCTCCTGCTAGAGGTGTGATTCCAATAATTACCTTTTGTTTAGCAGGTTGGAGTTCTTACATAAATATAAAGCGATCTTTGTACCAAAGTGAATCATTTTCCATGTAAAATGTATGCGATTACCTTTGGAGATCATGTTTACAACCTTTAAATGAGAGTCACTTTTACGTCATTTTTCCATTCATCCATTCCTTCTATTATCCAATCAGGTTGGATAATTGAGATAACCTGAAAGAAGGCCTCAACATCTTCATCCTTTCTTGAGAGTGCATATACCTTACAACATTTTGCTTCCAACCTTTTTTATAAAGTGATTTTAAAATAATAGCAAATATCTCGTTTACCCATTTTTGTTGTTCTTTTTTGAAGATAGTCTTTGTTCAAGAAGTATTTAACACTATGGGTCTTTTGACCTTGATTACCTATTATGTAAGGGCGTAATTTCTTCAATGCATGTAGTATTGCATCATTTCATTCTCATAATGGGACATGCAGGTACTTCCTTGAGTGGTAGACTTTCAAAAAGCCAAGGGCCTTCCTTCTTGCATTAGGATACTTCCAATTCCATTTCAGGGCATCACATTTTGTTCCTGATAAAGGTTTTTGTGATGCAGGTGAGTCAAAATAGAATTTTATCACCTCTTTAAGTTGTTCAAAGAAGCTTTAGTTGCCTCTAGAGTTATGAAATGCATCCTTCTTAGTGTCATTAAAGGTCTTTGCTATTAGCTATGATTAAAGACAAAACTTACGGTAGTAACTTTATCAAACCAAAAAATCCTCCTAAGATTATTTAATGTTTTGGGAATTGTGTGAAATCCATCATGGATTTAATCTTGTTAAGGTCTACCTGACACCTTCATGAGATACAATATGACCCAAATACTCACCTCCTTTACTCCAAAACATTTGGATGGTTTGGCATGGATTATTCTCCTTTAGTATTTGTAGTAGCTTGTCAACATGTAGCACATGATCCTCCCAAGACTGCTATGAATTAGTATATCATTAAAATAATAACCTGGGGTGATTTTTGAAGGAAGGGCTTCAAATGGAATTCATCAACCCTTGGAATATGGAAGGTGCATTTGTAAGGCCAAAAGACATGATAAAAATTCATAATGGCCTTTAGGTTAAAATCTTGTTTTTGAGATATCTTCTTCATTGATCTAATGATTACCACTGAATGGAGATCCAAATTCAATGAAATAAGATTTCTCCATGTAGTTCATCAACAATTCATCAATGAGATGGGAAACTTATATTTAATAGTGATCTTGTTGAGCTCTCTGCATATTCTAGACACATATGCCATGAGCTATATTTCTTGAATACCATTACCAGCGGTGCAAAGTAAGAACTTTGGATAGGTCTAATATTTTGGAGAAACCTCTAACATTTTCTTCAACCATGCGCTCAATTTCCTCTTAAGGCATAAGGGTATCTGTATGTCTTGATGTTAAGAGGAACACTCCAGGAGTGGAATTGAATTTCATGTTCATGATTTCGGGTGGGTGGGATACCTTTGGGAATATCTTCAAATACTTTGGAATGTATCAATGATCCTTTGGAGATCTTGAGGGAATATATGGCTTATATGTTTGAACATCAGTGACATGGTTATTGCAATAATGCCTTGATACCTTTTTTCAATAATTTTTCATGTCATTAGAGCTTAACACCTTACCAGGTTTCCGTGATGCCTCTTAATTTCCTTTCCTTCAATGAGAATTTCATGAAAGTTCTTGAAAATTAAAATCCATTGTTCTAATGATTGTAACCATTTGGATTCCTAGTACAACTTGTATGCCACCCAGGTATGTAGAAATCAGTTGGACTATTCATTACATATTCCCATGGTAAGATTGAACTACGCATTTTCTTGAGCAATTGATAGTTTCTCCAACTGCAATCATTACTTGAGCTGCGGCTTTGGATATACAAATCAATTGAGATCTTTAACCTAATTTATAGTAGATGAAATTATGAGTATTGCCGAATCAATTAGGACTATTACCTTTTCTTTTTGATGTATCCTTCAATATTGAGGGGTTTGAGGAGTGCTAATTCGACCAATGCATTACATGATATCATTAGAGTCAACTCTTCAAACGAAATTTCTTCTGATTTTTCATCTTGAGGATGGTTCTTGTTCTTGTTCTTAGCTCCTCTTCACAATCTATGTAGAATAATTTCTTCTCCAACACCTTATGTCCCTTCTTGTGCTTGCTTTGTCTGAATTAAAGTATAAACCTTTTCTTTTCTTTCCTCCAATTGTTGAGGTTTCCAACTTGTAGGTTAGAGTGTTTTAGGAGAAGGAGCATTGTTCTCTCTAGATGTTAGGATTGTGGTCCTTCCCCAGTAGCCATAGCCATATTTTTACTTTTCAACATTTCTTGCCACCTTAAATTCATTACTTTCAACATTTCTTGCCACCTTAAATTCATTCTCCAATGATTTGGGTTCCCAAAGGCGAACCTCATGTTGAATGTTATTCTTTAAAGTTCCTACGAATATATCAATCAAGTGCTCATCTGGAATATCGGTTACGTTTATATTCAATATTTGGAAGTTCTCAATGTACTCGATAACTGAACCCTTTTTCTTGAGATTTATCAATTGGCTAAAGAAGGTATTTCTCCTTGTATCCTCATAGTGTGCTATCATTTCTTCCGTGAAAATTATCCAAGTGACGAGTGATTTGCAAGAACAAAGCCATCGATACCATAAAAATTGATTAGGTTCTAAATATAAAGAAGCAATTCGTACCTTTTGTGTATGTGGCACATTATGGAGATCAAAAAATTGCTCCATCTGAAGTATCCATGTAATTGGGTCCTTGCCATCAAACTTCCTCATATCAATCTTAGGAATGTGGTTGGTCTTCAAACCAAAGTTGGAGTTTCTCCATTCCTGATTCACCTTCCTCGTGTTCTCATCATGAATTTCATGGGATGCATTTTCACTTTCAGGTGTCTTCTTTGTTACGAAATTTTTCAATACTTCCATGATCTCCCCTTTTAAACCATCCATCTTAGTATCCAACTTAACTTCCATTGAATCCATCTTAGTATCCAACTTAGCTTCGATTGAATCCATCTTCTTTTGTAGTTCATTTGTGTCCCTATGCATTTCTTCACCTTCATCAAGAGTTCCATTATGATTTTCTGAAGGCTTATTTGGTGTAGAAGTTCCCTTTTTTGGTGGCATGTTGGCCAAGTATCACTTTTGAATCTTGATTTTGAGGCGGTTCTGCTAGATAATATTTATTCTATTGTATCTCCCAAGTTTTGGCACTTTTGGGTATGAAAATTTCTTTTCTATAGTTCTCTGATATTTCTTCTCTGCAATGCCATAGGTCTAATCAAAATTGGATGTGCCAAGTGGAATTTATGGTAACCTCCCCACAACTTGCCTATTTTTTTCATTTCTAGTAGATCTCACTTGTATAGCATGCCCCGCACAAAATAACTGATATAAAATTTTGAAACTCGTACAAGAAATATTACAGACTGTCCACGATCCAATGAAACCAGTCCCACTCAATTTGGATACTCTGGGAAGAGGTTATGATTGTTTTACCTAGAACACCTTCTTGAGACTAGTCAATAGGACTAGTCAGATACCCTATCTTACACAGGGTGTATCTAAAAATTTAAGATGACCCAGAAGCTTAAATTTTTACTACAGATACCTTACTAATTTTTGTAAATATCCTCTAGATTTCAGGGTCTGAAACGTTACATAAAAAAATTTATAGTGAAAATGCCGCAATGACTTAGTTCAGGATGATTCCAGAACCCTATCTTGTACAAGTTGTATCTCTGAAAGTATAAGGCCTCAGGAGATGAATTTTGAACCCAACATACCATGATCCGTCTACTAAATATCCTCCAAGTTGTTCCTTCTGAAACGTTGTAGAAAAAAATTTATAGCAAAAATTCGAGGGCGTCTCAGATATAGCAGCGAACCCCAAGACCTTGAGATCTGATACCATATGTTAAGAACCAAATATAAATATAACATAAAAAAACCTCAGAAAAAGTACTCAACGCCTTGAAAAAAAGATAATTTCAAATAATAAGCCTCTTCGAGGGGGAAACCTCCTTTTACCCGACTTAAATGTTCAAGTACAAGATGATTCAAAATGAAAATGTCTCCTTGGTATATATAAGAGACTAGGAGGTATAATTACAACTAATGGCCTAAATCCGGCATAGATAAAATAACATTACTAATATAATATGCCCCAATTAAGGGGTAATGAGCCAATATTAGGGCTTAACAAACTATAAGACAAAGAATTAAAGAAGTGCAAGA
This sequence comes from Picea sitchensis, assembly GCA_010110895.2. Taxonomy (NCBI): domain Eukaryota; kingdom Viridiplantae; phylum Streptophyta; class Pinopsida; order Pinales; family Pinaceae; genus Picea; species Picea sitchensis. Next base: position 21,822 of record SNQJ01S0049389.1, on the reverse strand, counting down.
TCGGAAGAAGAGTTACGTTGATGCACATCACATTGACCGTTGTTATGAAGTTGGTGACAACATTTTCTTGCGGGTGAAATCGTATAAGAGTTAGATCAAGTTTGGAAAGGGTATTAAACTCTCTCCAAGGTTCGTGGGACCCTTCGAAGTTGTATAAAGGAAAGGACCCGTGGATTACCAACTAACCTTGCTTGATTCTTTGAGGTGTATGCACAATGTATTTCATGTATATGTTTTGCGACATTATATTTTAGATTTGTTAGATGTTATTGACTTGAGTTCTTTGCAGGTGTCAGATGAGGGTTCTCTCATGCAAATCCAATTCTCATACTGAACCATCATTCTCAATAGCTACGATGTCGAATAGTCAGTCAAGTCAAGGTCTAGTGGGACAATTATATTCCACACTTGGCTACATGGGAGGATGCATATGAGATGCATCAATAGTTTCCTTATTTGTTTGATAGATTAGATATGTAGATCTGTGTTAGATACATTTATTGCTTTCATTATTAGACTGTACAAACTCTGGGATGAAGTTTACAACAAGAGAGGGTGTATGTAACACCCAGTTCCATTGATCACATTTATACTAACTTATTACTTGAGGACACTTTCAAGCAAGTGATTTGGTTATGAAACATTATTATGGTGCTTTGATTATGAGTTATATTGTGATGTCATTTTGATTTATATGTTAAATTATAGATCTATATATTGTTAGGTATTATTGGTGAGTTCTCCTGAGTGTGTAGGATATATGACAGGTTGAGGATGTCAATGGCATCAACGGACTTCCTTGGACTCTATATTGAGTCAAGGAGTGGACTTGTATTTGGTTTGAGTTTTGAGTATAGATTTACACGCATGTGTTATATGATGATTCAATATGGATATTATGTATATGGATTATTGACACTTTTCTTGTCAGTGGATGCAGGCATGGTGATGATTGCTAATCCGACTCACATATGGAGTAAAAGGGCCATACAAAAAAAAAAGACAGATGAGGGAGAGTTATGGTAGCATCCCTATCACAACCTACTAGCACTCTCGCCGTGACCTGAACACATGGTTAATGATTACCTCGTTCCGAGAGGTCCACGATGTCATGAGGGCAGACTGAGATAGTTGCTCACAAATAATTCTAAATGGTGCGCAATAAGGTGGAATCCTTATTCCCTAGACATCCCTTAGTCTCTCACAAGGTCGACCAAGTGGAGTGATGACTCCAAGTGTCGGACAAAATTCCAAACTAGTCAATCGCGAGTGGTATCCTTGGAGCACGAAAGTGCGTCTTGAAGGGCGCGTCGTGTAATCAAATTGTGATTCAATAAAATCTAGAAGTCATAGAAAGTAAAATAAAAATACTTAGACTTTTAGAAAGAGCATACAATTGATTATTAAATTATAAACAAGAAAATAAAAAAGAGTCTAAGTATAATAGGTGTGACTAAATTAAAACATCAAAAAGGAATAAGGGGAATTAGACTAGTAAGCTAAATAAAAGAAGAAATAATAATAAATTGGGTATATGCACATGTGTGCATGAAAATAATAAAAGGGATTTTTAAATAAAAAGAAATTAAAACATGAGAGAATAGGTGGTTCACATAGAGTAGCATATTGAGTCAATCAACCACTAATCCTAACTAAGAGAAGGCTCATAATCCAACTCAAACTAAAATATAGTTAGGGAACACAAAATAAATGAAGGATTTGGGAACTAAGGGACAACTAAGAGCAAAAATAGGAACAAATTGGGGAATGTGATGGAAGATGCCTAATTAATCAAAATAAAAGATATTTTACATGTGTAACTAGGGAGAGTGTGAAAGTGGTGTGGGTGCATAATCATTAATTAAATTATTAAAAAATTATTTATTATGCATGAGAGGACATGTGTCATTGCTAATTTTCCTTTAAATGAAATGGAGAGGAAGAAAGAAGGGATATTTGTTTTTGGAAGTATTGTTATGCTGCCACAATTTTTCTTGGCTAATTTACTTGTGGAGAGTTGGTATTTCAAACTTGTTGAAGGAGGTGCAAGTCTCTCCTTGCGAGGGAAAGTTTGTGTTATTGTGTTTCTGATTTCCCGTATGTGACCCCTTTGCAGCTCGGGGGATAAGGGGGAAGAAGAGTACCCCTAACGTTGGCTGGTAGGTACTGGTGAATTTTTTGGATTAGCAAGCAGAAGCAAGGAGGAGTGCAAGTCTGCCAGTTGGAGTTCATATTCATCAATCAATCATCTTCGTCTCGATATTTAAGTAATCAATATTTTTTTGGATAATATGTTAGAATTTTATGTATCTATTGTCAAATGGTATTATTTTTTTGTTATTGACATTCGATGGATGGTTATGATATGATTTTATTTGTATGATGCTTACGGAAGGGGCTATCTCAATACTTTTATTGTTTCCAATTTCCTTTCTGTTTAAATTGGTAAAGAATCTCGGAATCTCTATTTCCTTATTCTAAACTCTTACAAGATTATAGGGTACATGTCAATGGTTTTTTTTCTTTTAAATTCCCTTGCTTTACTAGATCGCTATAATCCTCCATTTTGCTAAATATCTGGTTTACTATTTTGAGAGTATTTTTCTTTATTCACGCTTCTACTGGTATTTAATTTATATATGTAATTGAATAATTTAAGCTCAACTATTCCTCGAATGGATAATTTATTAAAGTTTTACTTGATTTCATATTTATTTAGTCCACTAGATATTCAACTGTCCTTCTTGGTTTTAGGATTTATAAACTTAGACTAGACTTGTTTCCAACTCCAAATGTAAACCATAGGAATAAGATCCCAGACAAATTTACCACAATTAGCAGCTTGAACACCTTTATCTGAGTGAACCCATACCACATAGTAAATTCGTGAGCAGTGACTACATATAAAAGTTTATCAGGACTGATGATTAGATAAATGACCCAAGTACTGGTAAACTTAAATTGATTTTTACCTTCAGCGCGTGTTGTGACTATTAATTTTATATTCTGTAGAATAATGGTGGAACTCTGGTTGACTATTATTATGGATGGTGGAATCTCTATCCTTCGAATGGAAGCAAGGGATTGTCATTCTCACATAATAATTATATAAATGATTAAAGAATTACATCTGCAGTTAGGGTACAATGATCAAATCACATTTGGAAGTTAAAATAAATACTTCCCATCCAGGGTGTAGTTATAACTCATTTTTTTTTCTAAATTGCGTACCATTTATTTAATTATGTTTCATTGAAAAAGTAAATTCACCTATGAAGGTTTCCTTCGAATAATAAAAGTGTTGTCGTAGATATTTAACAAGAAATGATGGCGAAGATCACCACCTGTCTCAACGATTTATCTTGGTTACTAGAACTCTTGTGGAGTAAGCTTTAGTTCCAACCTTAACATAATCGGGAGATAAACGGTAGTTTCTTGATGAAATTTAATAAACATGCACCACTTGGCTATAATGTTGTAACTTACCCTAGTAATTGAACCGTCAGTTATTGATAAATCCACGGATAATAAACTGTTGGATGTCCATTTTACTTTAAACTAATTCTTGAAGTATGTGTAATCCTTTGTGTTGTCAAATCATTAATTATTTTCACTATAAAACGAAAAGGGAAACACAAGTAGAATCCAATCAATCCCTTGGAAATTCTTTAAATTCTAAAACTAGAGGATACATTTTGTGATCAGTTTACTAATTATCGACATAGGTATTAGTTAAACTATTTAAGTGAGTAATGAATTAGTGGCATAAGGTCGACAACTTTATGCCTGCAAAATGTTTATGATATCAGTTGATTGGTGTCGCTTGTAGCTAGGAGGAAGTTGGATGAGTAATAACTTGAGACACCAATAATAATCTATATTTATATATTTTCACCCACATAATTGCACATCTTAAATCATGTAGGATGGTTGTCCTTAAATTTCATTCCTTTCTGTGTGTTGTAATATGTATTACATTTTTCGATTGAATTGTAATTTTATTGATAATCAAATCAACCTTAATAGAATTTACCTAGTTATGGTTAGAACATTGATATCTTTAGGAAGACTTTTGATATAGCTATCGATGATATTGCAGCATAAGCTCTGAAGATGATGCGTGATACTATTCAATAGATTTGGTGTCTCCCAGATAGGATTGAGGTATGCGATAAAACTGATCGCTTATGCGATTTTATCTTTACCTCCCTTGAATAATAATATTCGATCTGGTTTGATAGTTGGCTACTTCCCTCTAGTAATGTTTGTCCCCGATACTCGGGTCGATAGTTTTTTGTGTAATAAATTAAATTACTTATCTAACGCTTGAATTTCACACTTTTGTAATTAGAGTTTTTACACCTTTTCTTCTTCACTAATCAGATTAATTCAGACATTATCTAGCATCCCTAACTTAACTACTCTACTTTTACTAATAAGTTGTAGGACTTACTCTACATATATATGTGAATTAAGTCCTTATACGTATATTCTATTTATAACTTACTTATATATTTTATATATAAGATAATAATAAAAATGTATTGATTATTAAGGAGTAGAAGTTGTAACAAATAATGTTTATAGTAATAACTAACGAGTTGTTAATCAATATTAATTATTAATGTTCTATTAACATTATTATAATCAAAACTATTCCTAAATGTTTTATAATTTAGGGTTACATTAATAACTTAAGTGGACTAATTTTTGATTTGCGCATCATAAATAGATTATCGTTTCAGGCGGAAACCTCACACTTTGTAGACAAGATAATTAAATTAATTACCGTGTTGTTCCTCCACAAAGTTCTAGATATTGTTTTAAGTCGTGCATAGATAAGGTGTTATTTTATTACTTATGCTTGTTGATGAACTTAAATGTGCTATGACCAAGTTACTAATATATATATATATATATAGTGTTCTGTAGTTTATTTTTCTCTCCTTGTTTAGTGAGTCGGAAGGATGTTACAAAGCATTCCAGGTTTCCAGAAAAGAAGAATGAAGAAAAGAGTAAGAGTTATGTAGAAGTACTCAAAGGAAGGATTCATGGTCAGCAAGAAACGAAGAAAAATGAGAATAATAGAGATACATCTTCAACAAGATCTTCCACATTCAAGAAGAAAATAAGTTTCAACCATAATGAAGGGATCCATAGAAGAGAAAACTATGACCAACCAAGGCAGGAATTCAAAAGGACTACACAACAAAGAATATCATTCACTCCCAGGTATGTAAATTTATTTTATGGTCATTGTTTTTATTGTACTAACTTTGGACATAAGGTTGCATATTGCAGGGCCTATGGAAGAAATGTTCAAGCAATAAATGCTTATGTGGGCCCACATAACATTAAGTGCTACAAATGACACAACTATGGACACATAACTCATGATTGTAGAAGCATGATTGATATTTCCATGAAAGAGAACATTGATATCAGATATAAGAAAGTATGGAAAAGAAAACAAGAAGAACAAATGAACAAAGACCAGGTCCCAGAGATCGCAAGATTGGCAATAATATGAGATGAAGGAAAATCTTCATAGAAAAAGGAATATGTCATATACAGAAAGGTTTGGAGAAGAAATGAAATAAAATAAGGACAAGTGAATAAAGAACAGGTTCCAGAGATCATAGGATTTGCAGTAGTGCGAGAAAGAAAATAAGAGTAGGAGAATCAGAAACAAGTTCAAGATATTGTACTTTTAGGAATTATAGAGAAAGATCAATCCACAGGTAGAAAGGGAGAAGTCAAAGTTCAGAGAGATGATGACTCTATAGACAAAGAGGAATATGACTCTGCATCAGAGTGGGTTATTTTCTGAGCCATCCAGCTTGGAGACTCCTAGTATTATGAATATTGAATGGGGGGAGTCTAGGCAACAACTCTACATATCATAGACTTATCCTTCGAGCAGTGCGAAGTGTTTTAGATTGATGTTACAGAGTTAAAGAAGAACAATGGACACATTTGACATTTGATGATCAATTCCATCCATATAGTATAATGACAGATGGGTTGATATTATGGACAGTTGAGAAGCAAAGTTATGGACAGTATGGGTCCCATGGATAGAGATGGATTCGTGAGATGCTTAGCAGGTATAGAGAGTATGAGTCAGAGAAGATGCATAGCAGTGTATTTACGATTTGAATCATTGAAATCAATTGGTCACACAGTACAGGGAAATATAAACCATCAGCATGAGATATATATTTAGAAGGACATTGTAAATGAAGAAATCAAATTTTGAATTCTTTTTATATATGTCAGTGAAATTCAAGAGGAAGCACCAATGGAAAATAAATATCACTAGAAGAGAGGAAAGGAAACATATACAGGTAGCTCTACATTGATCTACAAAAAACTTAATAGAAGAAAAATCATCAGAGAAATATCAGTAGCATATAGACAGGGGGAGACATATCGACAGGGGGAGTTATCAGATGCATGACGACGGGGGGAGAAACCCCAAGGAGAGAGACCCTTCACCATTAATGTCAAAGGGGGAGAGTGAGAAAAATTAATGAGGAACAATGGTCAGAGAGGGAGAATGAGCATTGGAGCATCAGTGTTGTCATCAATGTTGGTGTTGCCATCAATGCCAAAGGGGGAGATTGTTGGACAGTTGGTTTTCATTGATGTCAACCCTTATAGATTGATGTAAACCCTTGGAGAGGTTCAGATATGTTGGACATTTGTATGATCAATATTGATGGTGAGTTAGTTGGGTGCATTTGATCTAGTCTACATGTAGCCCCAGAGGTTTGGTTATGGGACCTAAATTTTATTGAGGTATATGGACATTAAGGAAAGTGAAATTGAAGGTAAGGCTATCATGGATTGATAGTACATGTCGTTCCATTTCCATTGATATGTGGAATGCCACGTGGTTCCTCGTGGTTAGGGAGATATGGCCTCGTAATGTTAGAAGCCCCAAAGAATGGTCAAGAAGCCCTAGTTGGTTACAAGTCAATGAATGAAATGGTAACGTTGTTTTAATAAGAAAACCCTAGAAGCCCTAACTTAAGGAGAGGATTTACCTAAAAAAAGTATAAATACACCTCAATGAGTCATTCACAAGCACACTCACACACTTATTCATTGATTATATTTCGTATTAATGTTATTGTGTAATGTTTTTACTTTATTGGTTTACGATGGAAATTTTTCTAAGGTGGCGAAGGAAAGGAAGTTTGAGATTCTCTGTATTGTAGTGGAGATCCGGGAAATCTAATGAAACCAGAATTTGGGTCACCCTCGCGAGTTGCATTATACTTTTCAAGTGAGGCATCCTCTTGGGTCAACTAATGTGCAACAAGAGAGGCACTGATAAGTTTGGGAAAAAGGGTGGTAACATGCAACATAAGTTGAGAAAGGCATGGATAACTGAGGTCTGATGTTCTAGGTCAGTCACATAGCTACAGGTAAGAGTAAATTCTTGTGTTGAAGGGTGTATGATGATGGTACATGGCTTAGTTTTGACTTATAAGCTTGAGTCATATCATAAGTGCATGGTACAAACCCTAGTGTGTGGATTGAGTTATTTTTGTTAGGGTATATTGTTGGTTATGTTCAGTAATTTCTCACTGATGTTATGCAACTTTGGTTATGAGGAAAATCATGATAATGTGATACTAGCTAGATGCATATACTTGATCTATTGATGCACATCCTTGGTACATGTTTAGAGACATTGTTGGTTGTATAGTACTTGTTGTAGTGAATGGTTTTGAGGCAGATCTATTGAAGTATATTATTGTTGCATGTCTTAGTTTTATTGGTATATATTATGGCGCAATGTGAGAAGATTTTGTTAGTCATATTGATATATTATTGGTACATACTTGAGGCTTGGTATATTGTATCTTGGTGACATTGATGAGCATGCTTGAGGCATCTGCTTGAGGGTCTTGGTATATGACTTGAGTCACATCATTGGATGCATGGTGCATGTTGGTTGAGGTCTACTCGTCGTGATACATTGTTGGTACATCTCTTGGATACATTGGCACACGGTTTATGGTACTTGGTTGAGGCATATCATGAGTGATATGACACTTGTTTGAGGTACACGGTTGGCATGTTTTATATGATGTTATTGGTATTGGTACATTGATAAAGGCACTTGTTGGTGATCTTGATATATGCTTGGTACACATTTGGCACATATTCCTGGCATATGGTTGAGGCACTTCATTGATGATATCTTATGGTATATGGTATGGTATTAATGTATATGGTTGATGTGCATGGTTGTCACATGGTATGATACAAGTGTTGATGATACAGGTGGTGATACAGGTTTGGTGCATGGTACAGATCATCAGGAGGCACAACAAGTAGAAATGGATCATCTCTCTCAGCCCACAAAACTCATTCTAAATCCTTTCAATTACTTCGAATGGAAAACAGAGATCTCTCTGCTCCTCCGAAGCAAAGGGCTTTACCGGGTAACAATGGGAACGGAGAAAGAACCAACTGCTGCAGCGGAGAAGATAAATTATTTCAATAAATTAGATGAAGAAATTGGGATGATATTCCTATCAATTTCCAGAAATCTCCTCTTTCATGTCAGTGGAGCCACTACTCCCGATGTGGTCTGGACCACATTGGAAGGACTATTCAGCAAGCAAGATGCAATAAGAGTGCATCAACTGGAAAATGAACTCATATCAATAAGTCCAATTCATTTCAGTAACCTGCAAGAATTCGTCACCAAGTTCAAATCCCTCCTCATTCAACTTAATGCATGTGGAGTCACGAAAGAGGAAGAACAACTTATCCTTTCAATTCTCTCGAAATTAGGCACTGAATATTCTGTATTTGTGTCATCTTTTCAAGCATCTAAATTGACTCAGAAAAAATGGAAAATGCCTCAATTGAATGATTTCATTACAGCATTGACTCAAGAGAAATCTAAGTTAGTCCAAATGGGTGCCATCAAGCATTCCAAGAACCAAGCACTTGCATCTACTGATGTCCAAAGAGCAGTGGAAAAGACAAGAAAAAAGGAACGGGTAAATTTCCTGAATCGAAGAAGGAGAGATTCGCACAATCTTCAGAGAACTCTTCTGAGACTAAGGGTAAGAAGAAGAAGAAGGAAAGAACACTTTTCAGCTATTGTTCCAAAGGTTTTTATCCCGAAGAAAATTGCATTAGGAATATTATCGATGATGGCTAAGCAATTGCAGCAACACAATCTCACGGTGCCCGAAAATGCAAAGAAGAAAGATGATAACAGAACGGGAGGGAGAGCACGAGATGGTCATTATTTAATAGATGTCACATCCACTCCATCATCTTGTATCCTTGATTTAGGTGCATCGAACCATATGGCTGCATCAAAATATGAATTTTCCTCCATCGAAGAAAGCACCAAATCCCCAATTTACTTGGGAGATGCCACACCCACAAAGGTGTGCGGAGAAGGAATTGTTGATCTTGAAGGGGGCTGCTTCACAAATGTGCTTCATGTTTCCTCGCTTTCCACAAATCTTCTCTCGATATATCAGATCACTCATTCCGGCTCTGGAAGGAAGGTGGATTTCACTTCGGACTCTGCAGTGATTACCGGCATTTCCATGGGCTCACAGCTTGCACATGGAATTGCAAATCATGGTTCTCGTTTGTATTTCTTCTCCCACTTTGTTCCTAAATCTATTAGCACTGTATTTCTGTCACAATCTAATGATATATGCAGATTATGGCATGAAATATTTGGCCATCTAAACTATAATTACTTGCATCAACTCAGCAAGGAAAACATGGTAGAAGGATTGCCAGCTATTAAATTCACAAGCAGTGTATGTCAAGGATGCATTATTGGCAAGCATCCAGAGAAAAAGTTTGACAAAGGGAAGGCACAAAGAGCTTATTCACCTCTTGCGATGATTCACAGTGACATTATGGGCCCATTCCCAAATCCTTCAATCAGTAAGGCTCGATATGTACTCACCTTCATAGATGATTTCTCTCGCTTTACTTGGGTATTTTTTTGAAATTAAAATCGAAAGTATTTGAATGCCTTATAGAATTTAAAGCACTTGCTGAGAATGAGTCTGGGTGTAAGATTAATATAATCCGTACTGATAATGGGGGGGAGTATGTCAACAAATATGTGCAGAAACTTTGTATTTATGTAGGTATACAACTACAACACACAGTGCCATATACACCACAGTAGAACGGTGTTGCGGAGAGGAAAAACCGGTCCTTAAAAGATATGGCCAATTGTATGCTACAGTCAAAATAATTAGCTCCCAAGCTATGGGATGAAGCTATTAATTTTTCGACATACATTCAGAACCGAGTTCCTCACAAATCACTCAAAGGCACCGCTCCTTTTGAATGTTGGACCGGTAAGAAACCGAAAGTGTCACACTTTTGTATTTTTGGTTCACGAGCATGGGCTCACATTCCGATAGATAAGAGGAAGGCTTTGGAGCCTCAAAGTGTTGAATGCATATTTGTTGGATATCCTGAAGGTGTCAAAGGATATAGATTGTTGGACTCTCACACTGAAAATTTCATTCTGGCTCGAAGTGTGAAGTTTGAAGAAGAATCACTGTATGATTTTTCAGAAGACCTTGTCGAGGAACCGCGTATTGTCACTGATGAGGAGTAGTCAGAAACTTCTTCGAGCACTTCAAAACAACCATCAGAGAAGCCTTTTAGGTCTAATACAGAGGATGAGGAGTAGGTCATGGATGCTTCAACTCAGTTGCCAACTTGGGCAGATAAAATCCTGCAAGATGCGGGTGAACTAATCGGTGATCCTATGGATACAAGAAGGACTAGATCACAGTTTTTTGGGGCTCCTCAAGCCCTGGATGCCACAGAAAATTTGTTGCCCATACATTTCTATATGTCACTTGGTTCAGATCCAAATTCACACTCTGAGGCTACTAGAAACCCACTCTGGGAGGCTGCCATGGATGAAGAGTACTCTGCTCTTATGGACAACAACACATGGGACTTGGTTCCACTTCCGAAAGGAAGAAATATTGTTCGATGCCGATGGATATATTGAACAAATATTTCTACAGATGGTGACATCAACAAGTAAAAATATTGAATTTTCGCAAAAGGATACTCACAGGTACATGGCATAGACTACATAGAGACATTTGCACCTGTTGCAAAAATGGACTCCATTCGACTTGTTTTGGCCATTTCCGCTTCTCGCAAATGGAAAGTTAATCAAATGAATTAAATCCATGATCTGATTCATGACAGAGTCATTTCACTGCAGTACTTCCCCACAGAGCAGCAGGTTGTAGACATCTTCACCAAGTCCTTCACTGAAAAGAAATTTTCAGAACTGAGAGTTATGCTTGGAGTGGTGGAGACAACTGAGTAGGTCACTTTTGGCCACTCAACATTTTTTTTCCTCTTTTGGGGTTTTTTTTTCCCATGAGGTTTTCCCTCTTTCCTCTTTTCATGAGGAATTCTTTTATGTAATGAGTACCTAAAATGGCCAAGTTGCCGGGACTCAATTTTTTTTTGTCATTACAATTAGGCTTAAGGGGGGGTGTTGGAGCATATCCCTAACTTACATTAGTTTATACCTAGCTTGGACTCCTAGATCATGGTTAATACATTCATTTACACTTTATTTCACCTAATTTGGCCACATAGAGAAGAAGGGCACCTCATCTCTAGATTTTAGGGAAAACTGCTAATTTTAGATCAAGACGCAACTCTTGGTTCTTGATTTTCTTGATTTTTCTTGATTTATCCTTGATTTATTCCAACTCCCCCATGAAAAGCTCATCCATTATTGGGGAATGTGCACCTACTCTTTAAGTGAGATATTTGTTCCTTAATTAATGATTTTTGCCTTTACTATTATTAGTAACTATTATTTTGGGTTAGTTAACTGAGTTGGAACTGCTTCTCTTGTCAGTTAAGTGAGATTAAGTGACCTAATGAACATCACTTGACTCTTGTGGACATTAATAAGTGTGTGACATGTATATTTAGTGGTCTAGGTCGAACTATGTGGTCTCCCTTAGCTTATGACACCTATTTTAGC
>SNQJ01S0049388.1:49116-65822 GCA_010110895.2 Picea sitchensis | reverse complement strand
GGAGAACCCAGTCAATAGCACATGTCGATGTAAATATAGCAAAAAAATAACATATCATCATATCCACAATATCTCATAATCATAATCAAAACAACCAATCGTATAATGAACCAGATCACTTGCACGTAAGTTTCCTCAAAGAATAAGTCTGCTCAGTGCATGCAAGAGCGGGATGTTACATACACCCCTTCTTGTTTTAAACTTAGTCCTGAAGTTTCACAGTATTTAAGTGCCGAAATAAAGTGTAACACAGTATCATATGTCTAGCTATCAAACAAAAATGGAAACTGTTGACGCATATCATATGCGTCCTCCCAGTTCACTGAGTGCGGACTATAGTTGTCCCACTAGACCTTGACCTGATCTATTGTTTGACGTCGTAGTTGTTAAATGTGATGGTCTAGAATGTGGATTGGCTTCACCATGAGCGCACCCTCATCCAATACTTGTAAGGAACTCATGTCAATCACATGTGTAGGATCACTAAAATAATGTCTCAAAACAGACACGTGAAAAACATCGTGTATACGCCTCAAATAATTAGGAAAGTCTAGTTGATAGGCCACGGGCCCCTTCTTTTCCACAATCTCGAAGGGTCCCACGAACCTAGGAGAGATTTTAGCACCCTTTCCAAACTTGATCAAACTCTTATGTGGTTTCACCCACAAGAATACTCGATCGCCAACTTCATAACTACGGTCGACACGATGTGCATCAACATAACTCTTTTGTCGATCCTGCGCTTCCTTGATCATTTGTCTTATTGTTTGCATTTGGTCTTCCATTTCTTGGACCACTTCTGGCCCCACCAAGACCCTATCCTCAAGCCGATCCCAACTCAAAGGCGTCTGACACAGTCGCCCGTAAAGAAACTCGAATGGTGCCATATTAATGGTGCTTTGATAATTGTTGTTGTATGAAAACTCTATAGTGGAAAGAACTCTTCCCAACTCTTTTGTTGGTCCATCACGTACATACGCAACATATACTCCAATATTTGGTTTTTTCTTTCGATATGCCCTTATGTATTCGGGTGATATGTGGTACTAAAGTTAAGTTGGGTTCCCAAGGCTTCTTGGAAACTAGTCAAAAATTGTCATGTAAACATCGATCCTCAATCGGATATAATCCTCTGAGGCACGCCCTGCAACCTCACTATCTCACTGATGAAAACTCTAGCTATGTTAGGTGTCTGATACATCGTACGCATGGGGACAAAATGCACACTCTTTGTCATAGTGTTGACTACTACAAAAATCGAGTTGTGTCTCCTCGTCGTCAGTGGCAATTCAACAATGAAATCCATCGAAATGACCTCCCATTTTGATTCTAGAATAGCGTGTCGTTGTAGTAATCCTATCGGATGTCTATGTTCAGCCTTCACCTGCTGACATTTTAGACATCTTTCCATGTAGTTGACTATGTCTGTCTTCATTCCTTTCTAGAAGAATAAGGGTTTAAGGTATGCCCTCATGTTCGTGACTCCAGGATGATCCATGTACACTACTCTATGAGCCTCATTTAGGATCAAACTCCTCAACTCATCATTGGGTGGCACGTAAATCCAATTATTAAATCTCAATAATCTGTCGTTGTCCACAGTAAATCCCTCAAATTTTGGTACCATCATTGTATTTTGTTCGAGAAAATCCTGGACCTCTTTGTACCAGTCATCATTGCACTGTAAAGTTAGAATCATTTCACGTAGATTCGTCTGAAGAGGCATCACTGAAAATATGTGTGGTCTCCGACTCAACACATCATCCACTATGTTCATTGTTCCTTTTATGTAAGTAATCTCAAAATCCTACTCGCTAAGCAATTCCAACCAACGTCGTTGTCGCGCGTTCAAGTCGCTTTGTGTAAAGATCTGTTGTAAACCACAGTGGTCCATTTTTAGTTCGAATTTTCATCCAATAAGGTAATGTATCCATACTCTCAAGGCATAAATAATGGCTAACAACTCCAAATCATGCGTCGCATAATTCTCCTCATGCCTTCTCAACTTTCTCGATATGTAAGCGATCACTTGACCATCTTGCATCAAGACTCCGCCTAAGTCTTCCTTGGATGCGTCAGTGCATACCAAGAAATCCCCGTCCATGTCAGGGACCTTTAGTATTGGTGTTGTTGTTAACAGCTCCTTGAGGCTTCGAAATGCTTCCGCACATTTCTCAGTCCAAACAAACTTCTTGTTCTTCTTCTACAATTCCGTAATCAGATTTTCTATCTTCGAAAAACCCTTGATGAACCATCGATAGTATCCCACTAAACCCATGAAGCTACGCACTTATGGGACATTCTTCTTCGCATGCCATTCCATAATAGCCTCAACCTTTGCTGGATCCACAATGATACCTTTGTCTGAGATGACATGCCCTAAGTAATGAATATTCGATTGATAAAACGAGCATTTAGACATTTTCCAATACGATTTTTTCTCTCGTAGACACTATAGTACCAAACGCAAGTGATCTTCATTCTCCTCCATCATCCGAGAATATATCAAAATATCGTCAATGAATACTTGGACGAACTTCTCCAAGTATTCGTGGAACATCGTGTTCATCAAGTTCATAAATACCCCAGAGGCGTTTGTCAGTCCAAATGGTACAAGAGTAAACTCGTAATGTCCAAACCTCATCTTAAAGGCGGTCTTAGGGATGTCGTTCTCCTTGATCCATAACTGGTGATAACCTGATATCAAGTCGATCTTCGAAAACACCATCACTCCTTTCATCTGATAAAATAGATCTTCAAACCTTGGCAACGGATATTGATTCTTGATTGTTTCCTTGTTCAATTGATGGTAGTCAATGCAAAGTATCCACAACCCATCCTTCTTCCATATGAAAATAACAGGTGCACCCCATGGTGACACACTTGGACGTATAAGTCCTAGCTCCAACAACTCCTTCAGTTGCATTTTCAACACCTGTAACTCCGAGGTCAACATACGATAAGGCATTCTTGCTATCAGCTCAGTTCCCGATTTTAGGTCTATGGTAAATTCCAATTCCCTCTTAGGCAAAAACCCTGGTAAATCCTCTGGGAAGACATCCACAAACTATCGTACTACCGAAAGGTTTTCCAGTCCTTCTACCACAAATTTTTAGTTTAACGCAAGGATCACATATAATTGGCATCCCTTGCACATGCTCTTATGTAGCTGCAAGGAAGAGATGAACCTTAGGGAAATTCCCTAGTTCCAACCTATAGTCACGCATCTCTATCCCTCATCGTCGACCAAGCTCAATCGTTTCATCTTGCAGTTGAGTATCGCCTCATGCGATTCCAACCAGTCCATATCGATCATGACGTCATAAGACCCTAAGATCGTGACATACAGGTTGGCCCTTGTGAAAAACTCTCCCAAGTTAAGGCTACATCCCGTAACCTTCCCTCCAACCTTTTGTTTGGCTTTCGAATCCATTTCTACAAAGCTAAACTCGTCCTGTTCGACTGAATTTACCTTAATTCTTTTTAGCATTGTACAAGAAATAAAACTCTCTGTAGCACTTGGATCTATCAAAATACTAAGGGTCTGGTCAACAATGGTACCTAATGCCTCGAGAATAGTGAATTGGTGCTCTTCCTAGTGGTTATTCACTGCTGCATGAATCTGATGGGCCTTGCCCAAATATCCCATGGTGGTGAGTCCGGCTGATCTAGATGCTCTGGTCCTCTAAACTGGGAAGTCATGATGGTAATGCGGCTCTCCACATGTACAACACCCTTTCTTCAGTCCATTACTCCTGGTACCTGAAGTAGAAGTTGACAGCACATCGACTTGGAACCCTGGTCTGTTCTGTTGAATAGGCCTAAACTGTTGTTGTTACGATCAATGTTGTTGTTGGTGTTGTGGTCCTATGTAAGGAGTCCGTTGCGAAGGCGTTGGTCATCGAGGTGTAGTGAAATTCGATCCTCTCTGGATGCCACAATATCCTTGTGAATGTCTAGCTAGTTTCTGATGTTGTTGCGCACCACATGACACCTGCCCCGTTGGTCTCGCTGGAGTCTTGCTTTGACCCCCACTGATAAGCTCCTCCTCTGCTATAAGGGCATTCAAGACAACATCATGCAAGGATTGAGGCATCAAAATCCTCACCTTTGCACCAATGTTGACATTAAGTTAGAACACGAACTTGTTGACCTTAAGTTTCTCAGTATTCAGGTGTGGAGCATACCAAAAGCATCTCCATGAAGTGGGCCTCATACTCGGGCACCATACGACCACCCTGTTGCAAGGCATTGAACTCATTGAGATGACGCTCAATGAATTCCTCAGAAAGATACCTCTCCTGGAACCGTTCTTTGAACAATTCCTATGACACGTCTTCGACTTCAATGTTCAATTGCGGTAGGAGCGTATTCCACCATAGAAGAGCGCTCCCCTTCAGTTGAAAGACCGCCATGTGGACCTTCATGTTGGAGGTATAGTCGTGAAGTGCAAAGAACATCTCCATATTCTCCAACCATGCCTCAGTGGCTGTGTTGTCTAGGGTACCAAAGAACATGGGACACTTGACCTTCTCAAGTTCGCGGTGAATGATACCAGTACCGACTGGGGCGTGCGATGGACCCTAAGGAGGTGTCGGCACCCTGGCATCATCTCTATCCAAACAGTTGATCAGTGCCTCAAACATCCTATGAAAGGACCTCATCATCCCAACCACATCACCCATAGCTATACGTTCCTTCCCGACAACCTGTTCGTCCCCCTGAGGGTTAGACTCCTTAGGCGTGGATGTTACTAGGGGCGTCGTACCTCCTCCCCTAGCACCGCATCATCTGCCTCTGCGACGTTCTCTAACCATGATTACCTAGACGAATACAAATCAATTTAATTAGAGACATTTTATAATAAAGTATCTAATCAATGGAAGTCGTAGTGATCCCAAGTCGCAGGTCGAACCAGCTCTGATACCATATGTAATGAACCAGCTCTGATACCATATGTAACGAACCATGTCGTTACGAAATATGCCTCGCATAAGTGATTTTTTTTTCTTTTATGTAGGAAAGTAATAACGACAATACATTCAAACATCACAACACGAAGACAAACACAAAACATGCAAATCACGCAACAATAAACATAACAACCTAGCATACTAGCACATCATGCAGTGGGAAGAAACATACAAAATTCAATTAGATGAAGAATAAAAATGACTACTCGCCCATCCTACGCTACAAGGTTAGGACCTCCAGGACACATAAGCAATGCTCAAGCCCAGGTTCCCATCGAAATTGACCATTTAAGGTCTCAAGGTTGGCGACTGTTCTGAGGAGCAAGGAGGTGTCTACATCCTTCCCAACACAAGCAAGACCATGCCTACTAAGCTAAAAAAAAATCAATCAATCCAAACGTAACAACTTTAATGTCACAAGTAGTTATAACCCTCCCAGCGAGCGGGAGACAATCACATTAAAATTACAAACAAGTAAAAACTTACTTACCAAAAACAACATCATCCACATTGGGAGGCGCGTGATCCTAACCGAGGTTTCATATGTGCTTATCGATCAACATGCGCAATGACCCAATCATAAGGTGTCACGTCGCCACATTGCGACAACGCGCTAGAGACCCACGTGCAAACAAATAATTCTAAACCTTCAACCAAACATAAAATCCAATGTGCCTGAAATACAATTGGCACTGACATACATTATACGATGTCGTTAGATGAAGGCGCTCTAAAAAATCAAGAAAAAATGGATGAAGAGTTACTATAATCGATACATTTAAATTGAGGTAAGGACTAGATGTAATTCATTAGTAATTTATCGTCATAAAGACTAATTCACAGCATAAGTAACCAATCACCATATAAAATTAAAGGCACCTGACCATCATCAAGCAACATTATACCTTCCATTCACTTACAACCCCTTTACATCATTTAAAGAAGAAAGTTACTCATAATTCATAATCACAATCTATCAGATAAGGGTTCCATTGACAACATTAGTGAACTCACAAGTCCTTACTTAATTCCCTGTTGTAAAGGAAATTAAAACCATTAATCTAATGCAACGCAGTTCGCATAAATATCATGAAGGAAATATTTCCATAACCACATCAATGATTCCAAATTGTTCTCAATTAGCTCCCTGATGTAGAAACTATCAATTTATTAACAAGCGATAATCGCAATTAACCAATTAAAACTGTTATAAAACAATTAACTAAAAAAAAGGGATATCCACATTATTCCTGATTAAACTGTGGTGAAAATAATTAAACAACTAAAAGGGAATAATCACCATATTGGATTCCGTGCCATAAATCCAGCTACCATAATCATAACTTAAAAACATTTCTAAAATATAGAATTATTGTTATCTCTAACCACTCAATATTTAAATCTTCTGGGCATATAATAGAAACTCTGTGTAATATTAAAAATCATTGTGTAATTACAATTAATCATTGTGTAGTTATTTAAGGGATAGTAAGATCTTGGCAGAAATACACCATGAATTGTTGCATCAGTTAACTTGCGCATTTACGGGTGCAGCACAGTAAGTGCAGCATAGTCTTACACCTTTCCAGGTAAGACAACAGTCGATAACTGTTGGAGAGGGAAATTAAAGCCAAGTGTAGAAACCCAACTTACCTTACACTAGGATTATATCCCTGTGTAAAAGCATAAATGCTAGATTTGATTTAATGCATTGACAAGTCTGAAGTTGTCAGTTGAAATTAATGGTTCTAAGTGACGCAGCAAGCACAGGAGGGAAGGAAATTTTGTTTTTTTTAGTTGCACCACAAGCTTAGAAATAAATATTGATTTTTATAGTTGAAAAGAATTAAAGTCGTTGAACTAGAGTGATTTGACATTAGAGCAGGAGCAATTTCAATCAGGGAACAATCTTTCCTCCGTGACAGAATTGGATGATCAAGAAAATTAAAGTTCTAAATAATTTGAATACGGAACTGCAGGCCAGTGAGGAGACCTATACTAATAATTGTATGCACAAAAAAAAATGGCTATTACACGCCACATGATAACTCGTACTCAAGCGAATGGAACTTAACGTCTGCACTGAAAATGTCTACTCAAGGATTCAGAAAGAAATCAACTAATATTGCCCATCCAGGACCATCATTCGACGCCAAAGGATTTACGATGTGATTCTAAGGCAGTGAAGTGGAGGAGGAAATTTTCTTACCAAAAAACATTTCGATAGTGCTTACTAAAAGGAAACTAAACGTGTATTCTTAAAATGTTGTCTATTAATAGAATTTAAGATTCTAATTTTTAACTGGGATTGTTCCTTTATTTTTACATGGACAATGTGACTGTAATTTCTTGATTGAAGCTAAAAAAAATCGATAAGTACGACTCCCAGTGGTGTCAATAGTCTATAGTTTTCTTGTGGATTCTAAAATATATCGACACTTTCAACAGAGTCAGTTACTACAATGTAAAAAGTTACGCCACACGATTCTTTAGGGTGTTACGCTACACATTTCACAATTCTTAAGGGTGTTACGCTACACAGTTCATAGTTATTTAGGGTGTTACACTACACAGTTCACAGTTCTTTAGGGTGGTATGCTACACAATTCACAAATCACCACCGAACTTTTATTCACTCAAAAGAAGGTATGACAAAAATGGGTAGACTCATAATGGAAAAATCTAGTGAAGCAAAGGATAAGTTTATTCAGGGCAAGAAAAATACACTAAGAACCGCGAGCGAAATCCAAGCACCCAACAGAGGATGGACCATCAAAAATTTCCTCGGAGAACATAACCCTCTTTTTAATTGTTCAGATAAGATGATTCCCAAGGTTTGAAAATTGAGAACATAGCCCAATCAACGGTGGTTTTTCTCATTTGGAAAACAGAGAGACAGATTCATGAGCATTAAATAAATAATAAGATAAATAATTCCATTGGAAAATAGAGAAATAAATTAAAACTATAAGGCACCAAGGGTTGCGCAGCAGTAAATAAGATCCCAAGAAAAATTAAAACCACAAGAGACAGGTATAACAGTCAATAATCTAATAGGTGCAACTATCATAGCGCTACAAAAATAAGAGGAAGCATGTAGACGGAACTAGAATGGATAAAGGTTTTTGCACTATAGGATTTGTACTATAGATAAATTAAACAAAAGGGCAGCTCCTCAAGCAATATAGACCATAAACTGAAGAAGGATGAAGTCTCTCTTGGGCGAATCATAAATCCATACAATAAAAATGAAACACAGAGCGAGAAACCAAAAATTTATACCATCTAGATGTAAATTAGCATGCAATAAACTAAATAAAATTGTGAAATTTAGATGTTTGTACCTTGAGCAAAGGTGAAGGTTTAATTGTTGTTGTCTTGCACTCACACTCTGTCATGCTCCTACTTGCCAACCGTTGAGACCTCACAGGTACCTCCCAGCCAACGCTAGGCGTACTCTTCTTCCCCTTGAGCCCCCCAAGCCGGAAAGGGGCCACGCACACAATACCATAGAATGGTAGTTCCCAGCTCACCTCGCAAGGTCGAGCTACCACTCATTACCTGAGCTGGGTATCCCAACTCTCACAAGAGAAATTCAGTCAAGATAAAATTTCAGCAGCGTAACCTTACGCAAACCAAAATTGGTTCATACTCATCCTTCATCATCCTTTTTATAGAGTTTTCTTAGCGATTAGTTTCTCAAACACTCATTAGATTATTTTTATTAAATTTAATTAGGACAAACCTCCCACGTACACATGTCACCCAAACCCTTAGTTGCACCATAAAATCAATTTATTAATTAATTAAATTTTCTTATTTCCCTCACCCACCTAAAAGCATTCCTGAAAATGCTCCTCAGTGTCCCTTTATTCCATTACATTTATTAAATCACTTACGCCTTAATTAAATCCTAGTTGAGTTCACAAATAGAAATTTCCAAAGGCTAGATTCCCTACTAAGTTAGAAATTTCCCTTTTTCTTAAGTTTCCCCTTTTCTGCTTAGTTCATATTTAACAAGTTTAGATAAAAGCAACAATTTATCTTTTTAATAATTTAATCCTCCATTAAATTTTTTACTTTAATAATTAATGTTTGAATTTCTTTACCCCCTTCTTGTTACATGTCTATTTAGTTTTTCCTTTTTTGTTCAAAGGTTCTACTTAAACCTAGGTTTTAAATTCACTAGGCTTGGCGACAGTTCTTAAGGGGAAAATTTGTTATTAAACTTTACTCATCACATCATTCATTTTAAGACCAAACAGGTCCTAAGGAGGCATAATTTTCTAGGCACTAGGTTTATTAACTTACCATAGTTAAAATCGCAATGTACCCTTTAGGACACACTACGTGCTCAAAGGGTGCCACTCACCTCCTTCTGTTTTATTTGTGCGACATGCCCTTCAAGACGCACTATGTTCTCCAAGGGTGACACTCGCCTCTTGACTGAATTTGGTAGACGTCAAACCCCTGGATTCAATACTCCATCGAGTGACCTTGTGGGAGACTAAGGACCTCTAAGGAATAAGGACCCTTCCTTATTGCACGCCTCTTAGAATCATCGTGAGCGATTGTCACAGTTTTCCCTCACGACATCGTGGGTCTTCTCGAACTTGGTAATCATTAACCTACAGTTCGAGCCACGGCAGGAGTACTAGTAGGCTATGGAAGGGATGCTACCACACCTCTCCCTCAATGTCTTTGGTTGTCATGTGTGACCCCTTTACTCCAAATGTGAGTCTGGTTGGAAAGTTATCGCCAGCCTGCATCCTTCAACAAAACATGTCATAGATCCATCGATGTCATCGATGCCATTGGCATCCTCTAACATACAGATTCCTGCACACTCAGAAGAACCCAGTCAATAGCACCTGTCAATGTAAATATAGCAAAAAAATAAGATATCATCAAATCCACAATATCTCATAATCATAATCAAAACTACCAATCATATAATGAACTGGATCACTTGCACACAAGTGTCCTCAAAGAGTAAGTTCTCTCAGTGCGCGCAAGAGCAGGATGTTACTCTAACAAAACTCAAAAATTTTGGGAAGAAATAGCATTGTTTCCATCTCTATCCTCTTTTATCATTTATCATTCTTGTTAATAAAATTCTCTAGTTAATTTGGCATAACATGTCTAGGTATTGTTTTAAATTTTTTTATTTAACTAATATTTTAGACATTAAATAGAATCACCTACCCATGCATCATTTATCCCAGTTAAAGTCTCGATTTCTATTCATATTTATTTTGCATAGCCACATTTAATGGACAAGTGATTTATTGTTTATTCATCCCACACAAAATACAAATTATAAGTTATTATATACTTTTGTGCACTATCTCCCAAGTTAAAGATTTGATTTGTTTTTTATTGTTAGTCACAAAAATATTCATGTTTTCTTTGGTGCCTTTAACTTCTATAGTACTTTCCATCACCAATCTAACCTCTCATTGGAAACATTGTTCGATCTCTTATTTTTTTCTATATACTCATCTTGTCTTAGTTTTTCTATATACTCATCTTGTAGAGGATTATTTGACCAAGAAATATAACTTTTTTTTGTTCTCTTAGACTAATATGACTCCTTACGAAATTATTAACATAATAATTCCATAAAGCGACGGTGTCTCCTTCTAGTCCTAGCCTTTATGCACTTAGATACTCTTGTTTCCATAAATTCGTTATGTCTAGATTAGTTATTTGATCTAGGTTAAAGAAAAAGAATCTTGAATTATTTCAATCGATTCTATTGGTAATTTATACCCTTCCTTATAGCCCATCCAAGGATTAGCTCCAATTCTAACTTGTTCTCTATTTACCACCTTATAAGCCAACCATTTTTCTATGATTGAAAAGGCTTGAAGAAGAAAAATCCTATGAATAGATACATCAATTAAAATTTTCCTTGGATTTCTTATCCAATCAATCATAGACCCAAGGATTATGTATTTATGAATTATGATTTGTTTTCGTAATCCCTCCTATTAGAACACGTATAATTTTGAATTTTTGAACTTTAGATTTTTCCTCTTAGAAATGAAAATTTATTACCCAAAAAGCAAAAACTTAGAGAGTTTCCTTTTAATTTTAAAATAAATCCATTGGTTAATTTTATGTCTATATTGGCTATTTGATCTAGGTTAAAGAAAAAATAATCTTGAATTATTTCAATCGATTCTATTGGTAATTTATACCATTCTAGCCCATCCAAGGATTAGCTCCAATTCTAACTTGTTCTCTATTTCCCACCTTATAAGCCAACCATTTTCCTATGATTGAAAAGGCTTGAAGAAGAAAATTCCTATGAATGGATACATCAATTAAAATTCTCCTTGGATTTCTTATCCAATCAATCATAGACCCAAGGATTATGTATTTATGAATTGTGATTTGTTTTCGTAATCCCTCATGTTAGAACACGTAAAATTTTGAGCTTTTGAACTTTAGATTTTGTCTCCTAGAAATAAAAATTTATCACCCAAAAATGAAAAACTTAGAGAGTTTCCTTTTAATTTTAAAATAAATCCATTGGTTGTTATTTATCAATAAGGCGCTTACAATATATATCGTCGATGAGCTACTCTGATTTGATCGAACGGTCCTAATGATCTCCAAATTTTAGAAGCTTCCTAAGTTTTAAAAGAAAGTCTTTAACGGTTGCTTCGCGCTTCAGGTATTCCAACAAATCTAAACAACAAAACCCTGAAACTCTGAAGTCCTGAAGATAGTCACTCATGATAATTCCTAAAGGACTTACGGACATGTCATGGGATATGTGTCTTTTAAAACATTTTTCTCAGGTCGACACATGGTACTTATTTTTGACATTTTCGTTGGATGATTCACACATTTTCAAGTAACACATGGAACCTCTCTTTTCTTGACACGTCATCAAAAATGACGTCATCTCTGCCACGTCACTCCGTGAGATTTCCCTACGGGATTTTTAACAAAGACTGAGTTCACAAACCTCTGAAGTATCAAAGCGTTGAATTAATGAATATTACAAAAGGTAAAAAGTGTTTTAAAAAGTTAATAAAACATTTAATAACTTAGTGTAATCATGATTAACTATTAATTAATTACTCTGTAGTTTTGGACTTCGAGAGATTTCCATCCTGTCACATCCAAAACTTCTGAACGCATAACCATCGAAGTATTAATGGCATTTATGATTGATTAAGGTTAATGTTTTCAAATAAATATTGTGAATCGCCAGGTAATAAATTCCATGAAGTTTTTAATAAATTCATCGTCAGTAAACCTATACGAATTAGATCGATAGACTTTTGGAATAAGCACTTCAAATTTCAAAATCATTTTACCATTTGCAATTAGCAGTTTTTTATTCAATGTAGAGCTTACAGACTTCTCTTGTTACAAGTAGGCTAATTCTTTTTCCTTGAGGATTATGGCGCCATGAAAAGATGAAAATAAGCTTGATGCATCAGGTGATGATTCCAATCCAAATGCAGATGTTCTATCAGACACAACACCACGAGCTATGGATGCCATTAAGTCTTGGAAGCAGGTTTTGTATATCCTAGAGCATGAGATTATTAACTTTCTAGACAACTTCGTTGAGGAATACAATGAGTCCTTTTCAGCCAAGCTTAGAATGGTAGCACAGTCAGAACTGCATAATATTGTCGCACGACCCATAATTATACCCTACAATGACATGATAAGTTGGGATTTGGAACATGTCGACATCCAAACTAGAAGCATCACCAGCCAGCAGCAGATTGTCTTCGGCTCTTTTCGACTGGAGAATATACAAGTAATGTACAATATTTCCCCTACCCCTAAATATACTGACAATGTAGCATTCCTTCTAGATTTTGAGAGAAGAGAATGCACTCAATATGAATGAAATGGTCATGATATAATCAAGACCTGGTGGGGATTCCTGGAAAAATTCAGAGTCAACACTCATGGTATGTATGCCACGGTGTATTTACATGCTCATATGTTATATATAGCCATGATTATATGTCATTTGTTTGGGAAGAATAACCCTACACATTTCTCATTCGAGTGGGTAGCCATCATGAATGAAGTAGTTGAGGGTTGTACCTTCAATTGGCTAAAATGTTATCTGATAATTTGGCCAAGGAAATCGTTGAGTATTAATCGGAAGAATCAAAAGGGAAAACTACCCCTTTTTACATGTCAACATATATTATGGATGCCATTTGTTTCATGACCCCATTCCCCCTAATGAACTGGAGTTGGACCCTGGACAGTTCTGAGCCTATACATTTCTATCACTCCAAATAATGGGAGGATAATCCCAAAGATTTCTTTTACGAAAATTGTCACAACATGGTGGTACCTATTCACATGACTATCTATGGCCACCCACCGCCCAGAATTTCAGAAAGGATTATGGGGAACTTAGGAAAACTTGCAGACCGGTTCATTGCGGAGAATTTCTCCTACATTATAGTATTTGGTTGTTATGTTCCTCCTCACTCCCTCCCACATTTTTTACCTGACAGGATGGTATGCAGAGAAGTGGCATACCAAACAGTAGCAGGAGGTATCAGCAAGGAGTTGAAAGCAGCTCAGAAAAAGGTTTGGCCAACATTTCCTATTCAATTTGGTATGTTCACATTATTATATTTTGTTCATTCTAAATTTGAGGCCGCATCCCTGGAAGATGTCAAATTAGTTGACATCGAATTCAAGAAGCATGATCCACATAAGATAGTGGAAAATCATTTGGCTCAATTTAACATGAAGTAATACATCCATGAGAATTATCCTTATGACGAGATGTTTAGGGGAGTTATATCTTATGAGGAAATTCAAAGAAAATTCCAGACCCTGCCCCCTGACCAACAAGCTGGTTTCCTCAGCTTTCAAAAACATAGACGAAACAATCTATCGAAGATATTGCAAGGAGATTCAAAACCCCTGCCTTCTTCAAAGGAAGATACACCCACATAATCTGAGCCAAGTTTCTCCACTAAGCACACAATTGAAGAAGTCCCAAAAAGTCCAGAAAATTTGTTTCAAGAAATAAGAACATCGTTGTCGGGACTAAATGATCCACAAGTATTAGCTTGGTTCAAAGCTTTCATGAATCCAGAACAAGTTGTTCCTCATTCAATGCCAGCTACTCTAGATGGCACCCCATATACAACAGGTCAGGAACATTCCACATCAATCATATCTCATATCACATCATTAACCCCTTTACAGACTAGCTTTGGAAATCCTAATTCCGAACTCATTTATGTAAGTGACCTTACTCCTATATTACCTGAAGAGATGCCTCCCTCAAGTTTCTTTTTCAGCAAGAAATGAAAGGCTATTGTAAAAAGATAATATCACCAAAAGGATGGAGTACTCACCAAAAGGAAAAGATTGGTGTATGATGGGAAAGACCAAGATGATCCTAAGTTTGCAAAGGAAGTTGCAGATTCACTAGGGGATTTTTCCACTCTCAATCAATGATCAGTGGACAATTTAACCGAACAACTGCAGCAAAAATGTCTCTTGGTAGAAAAATTGTAGAATGAGATACAATGTACAAAACAAACTATTAGAAGCAGGATGAACCAAGACATTGAAAAAATCAGGGCTAGTTATCAGCATCAAATGAAGCAGTTACAGGATAACCTTGAGCTTCTCTACCAGAGTTCACCAACCAGCAAAGGTTTGATCACTCAACTTGATAATTTGATTGAACAACTGCATGCCAAATTGTCCCTAACAGAGAATACTACAATAGATATTATTTCCTTCAAAACAAAAGCACCAGAAATCAATAAGAAGCTAGAGATTGCCCAGTAGGAGCTCTATAAAAAAGTAAATGTTATTCAGAAATGTTATCAGGAAGTAAACCTTTCTCTAAAAAATATTTATGTCAAGGAAAAAGAGGCATGTGCATCCAGGTATAAGTTTAGGAAGTTATCATATGGAAGCAGAGAGCTAATACCCTTGGTCTTACCCCTCTCGCACATTTTGAACAAGTAAAAGGACAAATGGCCCTGAAAGCCTGGGAAACAAATCTGGAAGAAGGCAAGAAACTTTCTAGAGATGAAAAAGAGGCTTGTCTAGAGGAATTATCTTCAATAAATAAAAATATGATTGAATTCAAAGGAAATAATATCTCAGAGGAATTGGGGTAGATTGAAATAAAAATGAACCAACAAAGCTCCAGAAAGAACAAGGAAAATACTCAAGCGACTATCCAACAGATGAACCATATTGATTACTTAAAATCAATTAATTGTTGGTTAATCCAAATTCACAATATCAGGTCACAGTCTAAGAAGTGAACAAGATCCAGGAGAAGTTGCCACAAATACAGAAGAAGATATTTGCCTTTGAAGTGAATGAAAGGATTGAGCCTTCAAGATTCGTGGTAGAATTGACAGAAATGTGCACCAAATTTAGTGAACAGAGAAAAGTTGGTGTAGTTGAGAGAAAATGAAAGAGCATACACAGCGTCCACTTCCTCCACCCACTCAACCTTTCACCCTCCAACCTGTCACAATCTACACGTCACTTACCCCGTCTATCCCTACCACCCGCATTCTTGAATCCACTCATCCCACCTCCTTATTGGACACTTGTCCCCACATCATCCTATTTGTGAACAGTTACTCTTCCCTGTAACCGTTAGCCATCCCATAACGAACCAACGTTGAGCTACCTGTCTAATTATCCCCCCCATATCTCCAACTGCAATTCTTTATCCCAGTAAACACATTCGAATGGACATATGGAAATGGGATCAAATGGCAAAGACAGTAAACCAATGATTGTGGTGGCCTTAATGGAGATGTGTGCACAGTTCAAAGAACAATGGAAAATGCGCATTTGTGAAAAAATGAAGGGACGGATGAAGCGATCAACGCATCTCAACATTATTTGCATGTTGTTATTTCATTCAGATTGTATTCTATTTTTAGGTATATATTGTAGGAAGTCCAACGGTTTTCAGTTGAGATGTTTTTTGTATAAATAGATAGGTTTTAGATCTATTTGTGGTTGCTTCTTACAGAATGTAAAAGAGAAACCTTTTTTAATATTAATACAAGTGTGGACAAAGATTCTAAGTTTCGTTCAATTTGAGTTATGTGTTTCCATTTCTCTGAATTTCTTTTTGTAGTTCTTGAAGAGTGAATGATTACAATTAAGTACTACATATACTGTGATCATATTATATCAAAAGTTCATTCAGTAGCAGCTTTTCCTCTGTTATTATTGTGAGTAAAACAAGACATGTGATCTGTGTGAATTACTGCATTTTTATCTCATTTTCAAGGGTGCATCTTCTACTTTTCTTCTATTGTAAACAAGGAGAGACTTATATGTAATTGATACCTGAATTTTTTTTAGCAGTTTTGTAAATCATTTCTACATCATTTGACATTATAATTACGACTCAGATAATGAGATACAGCCTCTGTTCTTTCTTATCATTAATTTCATTTAAATATTATTTCTCATAAAATTGAAGGTAGAAAAAAGAACTCATAAAAAACACTTCATTTAAAACCTTTGATGCCTAACATTATTCTTTGAGCCTTAGAATCAATCTCAAGAACAACATATTTTTGGCGTTGTTGTCAAGGATCGAAGAAACAAAATATTTTTTCCCTGAGAAAATGACAAAGTTAAACTTTGATCTTTGATGGTGAACAAAGATTGAATACGTGGAAAGGTTCAATTTTCACCTAGCGACTCCATTTTAGGTAAAGTTGGCCT
>SNQJ01S0049388.1:28733-39185 GCA_010110895.2 Picea sitchensis | reverse complement strand
TTTGCAACTATCGCAGAAGGTTTAGGAAGAAGATTGTCCTCCTCTCGAAAGTCGGATTAATGCTTTGCTGAAGTTAGAAGAGGTAAGGACTCAAGCAAAACAAAAACTAGATCAACATCAACATATTGTCAAAAGATGATTCGATTCGAGTTCTGCCTCAGACAAGAATTTTGAAGTAGGTGATCTTGTCCTCAAGTGGGATAAACCTCATGAGGGGAAAGGGGAACATACTAAGTTCCAAAACCTATGGTTGGGACCATTCTTAATCGCTGAAAAACTAGGTCCCAGTTCTTTCCACCTGCAGAATTTAGAGGGACAACCAGACACCTTCCCGGTCTATGGCCAAGCTCTCAAAAGGTATTTCACCTGACAAATCTCAAATACACCTTTTGTACATATTTTTCTGTTTTGGTTTCTTTTGGTTTCCGGTTTGTTTTTATTTTTATTTTTATTTATTTTTATTGGCCTTTTTGAGTCAAACATGTATGTATTACAGTTTAGTTCAACAGAGGAGAATAGAATGTTTCATCTTGAAAAAACTGTCAAGGGCTGTCAGAGCATCAATTGCTGTGTTTTTCTAAAAACGTAGACTAGTGAAAGATGGTATTTTTTTTTAGAATTGATTTATCGGTTTCAATTTGCATTTGAGAGTAGACACGACTATAAAGCTCTTTACATTGTCCCTACTCTTAAGAAAAGAAACTCAACGATGCCTCCCTGTCCTTGAAAATTAGTTTCATTAATGAACTATTTTCAAATCATGATGAAGGTTAGCAAGAAAAAAATTAAAGGCTTGGAAAATAATAAATCTTGTAAAAACTGGAATTTTCAACGTCACCCTGCTCTGCTGAATGTCTTTAAAATTATATCATACAATGAATAATTTATCAAGAGTTGTGAGAAGTGTTTGTAAACCCGCCAGGACACTGAACAGGTCTATTGGAAGCGGGTAAATGCATGCATGATGCCAAGACAACTTCGCCAGGGTACTGAACAGGCCTGCTGGTAGCGAAACGATGTCAGGTTAAAGAAAATTCTCAGGTATAAATTTTGATTTTGGTCATAAGCATCCTTCATTCTGATTTGAAATTTCTTGGATAGGATACAGGCTTCAGAGTGGGTTAATTGGCATCCCTATCGAGGCTATGGATGCCTGCTGGCAGCAGTGGCCCTATCAACAGCATTGGAGCCATTAACTTAAACATCGTGGCTCTCATTTGTGAAATCTGTCACTAGATTTCATATTTTTTTTTAACGAAATATATCTTAAGTTGGACCACGTTATGATTATTAAAGATGCTCAAATGTCCTTCAATTGTTCTTTGATCTGAGATCATTCAAGCATTTCTAACCTGAACTCGTCAATGATACAGAGATAACTGCTTCTCCCAGCAAGTCGCCATTGTTGGCAGCCCAACATATTTTTAACTTTTTAAAGCATCAAATAATAATCTATGTGGCTGCCTACCTGGGGTCGTACATTTTTTGTTCTTCATAAGCAATTTTTGAAACTACAAATGTGATTTTTCGGTTATTCTTAGTGTTTTTGTTTTCATGCTTCATTCATGAGTGAAAGCATGAAAATGAAGCATTAAAACTTATGACTGTATTATCGCTTTACTTAAAATTTTATGAAAGGAAAATGGCTCCACAGTTTTGTTAATAAAGTTTTTTGTTCCCTGATATGAAGCTCATCTTCTTTGTTTTGACTCCTCAAATGTGAAGCATGCTTATGGATTGTTATTTGGATCAACAAGGGTCATTTTAGTTTAAACCTTGATATATTTTTTGTGGCTCTTGGTCATGCGTTCCCTTGTCACTACATTTTGGTTTTTAAAATTTTTCCCTATCCTAAACTTTAGAAACCAAACCTACCTTGTTGCACAATGATTTTGGAATTTAAATGCACCTGTTCGTGGCCTGTACCATGTGAGAGGTGGCAGACCGACGGCAGTAAGCCCATCATTTCGAAGTTTAGTCTTAGGTTTTGCATGTACTCCTCGCATTCATTTCGCAAAACGCCTATCTTTTCGTTGGGGAACTTCTGTTCATACGTCATAGGCTATTGATGAGTTTTTTGTCAGGAATGTCACTCTGGTCTTCTCCTTCAAAACCCTCCATACTCACTGTGTTTTATTGACTTCTTTTCAAATCCCTATGGCCCCGATTGTTAGGATTGAACCCAATGGCTCTCAGACCCTGCTCCTGTGCGATGATTCAAGGGAAGATCTCGAGGGTCAAGGCTGGATTGTTTTCCTTGAGAAATTCCAGGGTTTTAACTTGCAAACTGCTCAGGAAT
The DNA here is from genome assembly GCA_010110895.2 of Picea sitchensis. Classification (NCBI taxonomy): domain Eukaryota; kingdom Viridiplantae; phylum Streptophyta; class Pinopsida; order Pinales; family Pinaceae; genus Picea; species Picea sitchensis. Next base: position 36,886 of record SNQJ01S0049388.1, on the reverse strand, counting down.
TTGCCCTTTCTTTTGATGGATGTCGAGCCAAGGTTGGGGAAATTCAGGTCAAAGTCACAGAGGAATTCTTAAGTCAAGCAACAGGTCTTCCTATGAGCGGGCAGAAGTGGTTCAAAACTGCCAAAGTCGAGGAGGTTCCATGGAGCCTTTTCTTCACATCTCGAAAAATCAATTGTTGTGATAAAGGTATGCCAGTGACCCTATTGAAAACCTGGTGGTATGGTTTGCTAGCAATTTTGAAACAATTCGTGACGTGTGAAGGCCGTTTTGGTTTTGTTTTTCTTTATCACCTACGTTTTCTCATGATTTTCATCGAGATTCCACTAAATATGCCTTACTACCTGTGGAGAAGCCTGTATAAAATGGCAAAGAGGTATAAGAAACAACGTTTGGATTCAAGTCTGTTCCACCACGTTTTGATAAAGATGTTATTGATACATCAATTGAAGTTAAAAAACGATGATTGGGACGCCTTCCTAACCTGAAATGGTTTTTCTAACTCTAATGTTGTAGAGGTTGACAAACCCGTGATAGAAGAAACCATAGTCTCTCCCAGAGTGGTGCCTTCATCTACACAGGCCTGTGTTACGGCCACCCATAGTAAGTCTTTACCTGACCCAAAAGTTGTTGAGCATACCCATGAACAACATGCACACTTTAACGCCTCTGCTAAGAATGCAAACAGACCTGTGGGCAAGCCATTTAAAGGTGTTATCGATTTAGGTTTTAAAAATAAAAGGGCAGGTAGGTTGATTTCAATAAAGCTACGAAATAAATCAAACCCTCATGTGAGCTCGATCAAGACGATTGAGATCCATGAGAGCTCAGATTCAAAAATTGATAGATTTTTGGCCAAAGAAGGCCCTTCTTCCTTCAAAACAGATCTCGACCAGGCTTATAATTTCGTGGATAATTTTCCACCCTGTTTGAAGCACAACCAATGGTTTCTAGGTATTAAGTTTGATAACAAATCTATAGGCCACAGTAGAGACATTCTGACACATGACCGTGGGTACTCTCAAACGACCGTCGCAGATTCACAATGTGAAACTTGTCGGTTCTGGATTGACAAGTATTATACAGACGTAACCATTTTACAATCACAAATCAAAACCCTTACTGATCAGGTCGACCCCCTAACAAATGAGAATCGTAGGCTCAATTCTATTGTTCAGAGACAAGGAAAACGCTTGAAAACAACAGGGAACATCATAGTAAAAAATGTCGAGAGTGCAACAGTAGTGATCAATTCTGAGATCATGTGAATCGATTTGATTTTCCAGTTAAAGGTAAAGATTTCCTTTTATTTTAAACTAGTGTTATATTTGTGTTCATTGAATAAATTAGATTTCATTGCTAAAATAACAATAGCTATAGAATCAGCAGATTCTATAGCCAGTCTATTCTCATTTGAAATTTGGAAAATATTGGTTAAATGTATATCTGAATTTATTTATTTTATATTTTTCTTTCAGGATATCTGGGAGTTTATGGTGACTTAATGATATGGAGCATTTTTGTGCTTATTAGCCATATCCATGGCTCATTTTTGTATAAACAGGAACCAACTCTTTTTAGCTTTTAGAGATTTAGTGTGATCTGGGGTGGTTATATTCCCCTTATATTTTTGTAATCAGTAGATGATTATGGAGATTTAATCTTATCTCATAAGACAAGACAATTATCTTTTCTGGACCCTTTAAAAACTAGTATTTTTTGTAATTGAGACATCTTGGCTTGGGGCTGAAGGTGGATAGTTTAAACTTTATTCACGAATTTGGACGGAACATATATTTACATTTCTGCTTTAGCTCTCTGTAAATGTTGTTTTCGTTTATGGTTTGTTTATCCTGATAATTCAATAGTTGTTGATAGCTTTCATCTTCACAAATTATTATGTCGTCAGGATAATTTCTTTAAAATATCATCCACATTTTGATGCTTCAGATGTTGAAAATAGTAGTCGTTCAATCCAAATGATAAGATTTCTCTTTAATTTTGTTGAATGATTAAAAGCAGGTTGTTACAGTTAGAGTTATCTTAAATGTAATTTCTTGCAATCACAAATATCACAGTGATTATTTGCATCTTGTCATTATGTCGTCAAAATCCAACAGTCAATATACTGTTTTACATTTTTTCCGAACAGTTTCAAGGTTCACTTCAGGTTTATCTCTTGGACAGGCTGGCTGGACATTCTATAATTATACAGATGATTGGATGCATGTTGATCAACTCATTAATAGGTTAGTTTATTTCTTTTTATCGTTTGTTTGTCTTCGAAACTCTTATATGTGGTCTGGCTTTGATCGTCTACATACTCCTGTTTCATAGTATATTTTTCTATTTAATCTTAGATAAATAAAGAAAAAACAAAAAATAGTTTATGTGCTTTCTTTATCTGATTTTGTTAAAGCAGCCATCTTTTCATAGATTTTCGTGATTTTAGATTAAAACTCACAACTTGTACATCATGCACATAAATTAGATAAACAGATCTGTTGTGTAAATATTATTTAAAATAGTTATATAGATACATATGTACATATATACACTAAGTAGTTATTTGTTAGTTTGCTCTTTTTCTTTTATTTTTTTCTTTTAGGACTTTTAGATTGGCCAATGGAGCCATTAAACCCGTCGGAGCAAGTCACACCAAACAGCTTGGGTTATTTAGACAACCCTGGACTGGACTCGTTCTTCCAATTGACGGACGGTCATTTTCGCCCGTCAACAATTATATAATAGAATCGAATATAGTTGTCACATAAAATGAAATATTTTAATTTACTTCTTTAAATTCTTTAAACAGTCCATAGAATTTATGAGAGGAGATAAGTTATATGTAAGATTTATACACAAAATTATTCCATGAACATAATTACTTCAATCAAATGTAAATGAAGACCAAGTAGAATGTTCTTTAGATTCTGTCACAAGGAGTCCACGAAGACCTAGCATGTAAACCAAGGCAAGGCAAAGTGAGTTATGCATCCTCTCTCATGCAAGATTTCATTTTGTTGGGTGGTCTCCTACACTAGATTTCCATTTTCAAAATCATTGGGTAAGAGGGAGCTGAGTCTCTGGTACGAGGGTCCTAGGGAAAGGTTGAGACTTTAGTTTGAGCAGGGACTTCGTGATAATGACATGTTCCTTTTGTTGGTTTTTTTTGTGCCTACCAAAAGAGTCGGTCTAGAAGGTTGATAATGTTGTATCTCGGTGGGTGAATGGAAAGAACCAAAAGCCTGAGAATGTTGTAGCTCAATTGGTGAATAGAAAGAAACAAGATGCTAATATAGGGAAAGAGAGGGTAGCTGGAAGGGAAGAAATAAAGGATTTCAATGAAGAAGAAGTAGCCCAGTTCGTTACCTTAGACTCTATATCAGAATTAGTCAAATCAGTACTCTTCACATCATCACAAGATAATATACAAGGAATGAAAAAAAAAATGTCATATTTATGAGTACCACTGCATCATGTGCCACAATGGCCACTATATCAACACATGAAACAACTCCTGGTCATTCTACTTCAAGTTTTGTCTTAGCGTCATCAATGACTTGGAATCCTCTCAATCCAAGATTTGTAGGTGAAATTCTCTCGGTATATGGGCCATTGATCAGTACCGATCCATCACGACCCTGCAACAAGATGAAGGTGGAAAATCATAAGCAATGGTCTTCAATAATCAAGTGTGCCCATTGATGGCTTGACAACTATTTGATTTAGAGCCAACAATCCAAGTAACCTAAGTCATTTATTTTTATAGTTTTATATAGGAGAAAGGCTTCCTGCAAAGTTACAGTTACATCTAATGAGGGCTTCATACGGACGACACAAGAACTATAAGGTAATATTTGTGATATCTTGTAATGTACTATATTGTAATATTTTCATTAGAATTTGAAGAGAGCGTTAGGGTATTGAAAATTAGATATTTACCTATTGCACATTAAGGTTATGAATGTCTAAATTATTTCGAGCTTCAAATCTCTCTTACTACTTGAAATGGGTTTGAGAGGCACTCGACTTGTAGATTACGACACCATCCCATGGCGCCTCCTCTATTGTCGAGACACCCTTTTCTTCTGCAACAAATGGCATAGGTGATACCCTGCATTTTCAATCAAGTGTGCATGTAGGTAGTCACGCGACATGCATCAGTACAACAACCATAACCATATGCAACAATTCCCTCGATGAATCAGTTTTATTTATTTTTTAAATCAATTTTAAAATCTAACAATTAAGAAAATGATTTTTCCCTCCCCAAAGATATATAGTCCAAAAAGAAATTTTAATGTTTAAAAAAAGAATTAGTAAAAAATTAATCCACAACATAAGCAAAAACATGTCACAAAAAGCACTTATTAATAGGCTTCGACTAATAAAGGCTAGAAAGATCTAATGAGGCACGAAATTATGAAAATTGATATATTCTATATAAAAATAAATATAGAAAATTTTCAAATATAAAATGTTTCTTATCAATGAGATTTTTGTGGTGAGGATTTTCATTATTGTTTGGAAAAACCAGAGTATTGTGAATGAATTGATGGATCCATCTTCCGGACAACAAGCTTTTAATTAATTTAATTTAAGTTATTTCAAGATTTTAGTTTGTTTTTAGGTTTTTATTTTATTTTAATTTTTTTTGTCATTTAAATAAAAGGTTTAGAAATTATAAGGTTTAGATTTTAAAAAAAAAATTATGTTTTAAGGAGATTTTTATTACTATATTATAAGTTTTGTTTTTATTAAAAGATTTTAATTTTTCTTTTATTTAGAATAATTTAAGGATTTAGATTAAAAATTTTAGGATTGTATTAATGTTTTTGAGTTTAATTAATGACTGTGGTAAAAAAAAAATCAGAATTAAAAAATATATATATATTAAAAAAAAATTGAATTAAAAGTGTTTTTAATTTGAAATTAGGGTTTTCTATAAGGTTGATTACTTAGTTATTATTTCCTTTTTATTAAGGGGAGCCAATTTTCATTTAGTTATAGGCCATTGTCCCTATTGAGGTTGCTTGGATTTCTTTGGATTTCAATCACTTCCCTAATGCGACGTTTAAATAGGTGATCTTATTTTGTCAAAAAAATTGTCTCTTCTAGGCGCGCATGGTGTTTTGTTTTCAGGGAGTGTTCTTCTAAGGAGAAAGAGTTCATTCTTTATGTCGGCTCCATGCTCTTTAATTCTAACTTTGAAGGAGCATCTGGTTTCACTGATGTAGCATTTACCACAGGAGCATTCAATTTTGTAAATTCCTTTGCATTTGTGCGGGTCAAGTTTGTCTTTGACATATCTAATATTTTGTTTGATGGTATCATGTAGTTTGAAGGAGGTCTTAATTTCGTTTTTGCTAAGCACTCTTGCAATCTTGGTTGTTACTCCTTATGAAGGAAAGGTAAGCAATGTTATTAGGGGTTTGGTTGTCTTGGGGTTTAGGTGCTATGTTCGTTATTACTTTGACTTTCTTAATTGCATTTTTAGGGATTTGATTGTCTTGGGGTTTAGGTGTTATGTTCATTATAATAAAATGTTTTTTATTTATTTGTGAAAGTAAAATTGTATTAAAAAAATTATAATATAAAAAGGTTAAAAATATTATACTTATGAATACAGTTTAATATTTAGAATTAATATATAAAAAATTGTGAAAATCAATATATTTAAATCATATAAAATAATTTTTATTAATTTATTTGTAAAAGTAAAATATATTAAAAATATAAATAAAAGAATTATAATGATTTTAATTAATAATATTGTATTAAAAAAATAATATAAAAAATTTAAAAATCTATAACATAATTTTTTAATTAATAATTTTATTTATAACATAGTTTTTAATAAACAATTTTATTTAATATAAATTTTGAAAATTTTAAATTTTACCTTTTTAACACTTTACCATAAAATAATCTTCAAATATACTATATTATCTTAATTTTTAAGATAATATATTATCTTAGTTTTTAAGATAATTTTGTAAATAATAAAATATATGTATTCAAAAAATAAGAAGCAATTTATTATAAACAATTTTTAAATATATTATATTATCTTATATTTAAGATAATTTTGTAAATAATAACATATATGTATTCCTAAAATAAGAAGCAATTTATCATAAAACAATCCTCAAATATATTATATAATAAAATAATCCTCAAATATATTATATAATAAAATAATCTTCAAATATACTAAATTATCTTAATTTTTAAGATAATTTTGTAAATAATAAAATATATGTATTCAAAAAATAAGAAGCAATTTATCATAAAATATATTATTTAAAATAATTTTGTAAATAATAAAATATATGTATTTCCAAAATAAGAAGCAATTTATCATAAAACAATCCTCAAATATATTATATTATATTATGTTTTGATATTATAGAAAAATTTTAAGATGTTTTTGTAAATAATAAAATTATACGAAAATAGAAATATAAAAAATATATTATAAATTAAATTAATTTAAAATCTAAATAAAATAAGATAATATTTAAATATATTGTGTTGTCTTACATTATATAAAAACTTTTAAAATGATTTTGTAAATAATAAAATTATATAAAATTCACAAAATATAAATGTGAAGTATAAAAATATGTTATAAATTAATTTAAAATTTACAATATAGAAAATAAAGAAAATATGAAATAAAAAAGTTTGTAAAAAAATTATTAATCTTTTTTAATAAAGAAAATATACACAATGAACATAATCAACCATATACATACATTCTATCATCAATTAATAAAATTTTAATATTTTATATTATAAATATTTTTTCCAAAAAAAATTATTTATGTTTATACATTTTTAATTTTTAATGTAATTAGAAGACACATGAATACTTCAAACATACAAAAATTAAATTTTGCATTTAGATTTTCGATATTCTTCTTTTTGATTGTTTTAAAATATATAGTTTTAAAAATCTTTTTAAAATGTTGTAGAGAATATATCTTCTTATGTATCGGACTTAAAGTTTTTTAATTACATCCCTAAAATTTATTTTTCTTTAAAAAATAATAAAAATAATCTTTATAACATGATACATAACATGATACAGGATTTAAATTAACGAACCTTGTTGTTACAACAACAAGCCTCGCATAACAAGTAAAAAAAAAAAAAAACTTTTATGTAAGAAAGTAATAACAGCAATACACTCAAACACTGCAACACGACGACGAACACAATGCATGCAAATCACGCAACAATAAACATAACGACCTAGCATACTAGTACATTATGCAGTGGGAAGCAACATGCAACATTCAATCAGATGAAGAATAAAAACGACTACTCGCCTGTCTTACCCTGGAAGGTTAGGACCTCCATGACACATAAGCAACACTCAAGCCCAAGTTCCCATCGATTTTGACCATTTAAGGTCTCAAGGTTGGCGATTGTTCTGAGGAGCAAGGAGATGTCTACATCCCGACAAAGCAAGACCATGCCTACTAAGCTAAAGCAACATCAATCAATCCAACTGTAACAACTTTAACGTCACAAGTAGCTAGAACCCTCCCGACGAGCGGAAGATAATAACATTAACATTACAAACAAGTACAACCTTACTTACCAAAAACAACATCATCCACATCGAGAGGCGCATGATCCTAAGCCAGGTTTCATATGCGCTTATCGATCAACACGTGTAATGACCCAATCATAAGGTATGACGTTGCCACATTACGACAAGGTGTTAGGGACCCACGCACAAACAAATAATTCTAAACCTTCAACCAAACATAAAATCCAACATGCCTTAAATCCAACTAAAACTGACATACATTATACGACGCCATTAGATGAAGTCACTCTAAACAATCAAGAAAAAATGGATGCAGAGTGACTATAGTCGATACATTTAAATTGATGCAAGGACTAGATGTAATTCATTAGTAATTTATCGTCATAAGGACTAATTCACAGAATAAGTAACCAATCACCATCTAAAAGTAAAGGAACCTAACCATCATTGAGCAACATTATACCTTCCATTCAATTACAACCCCTTTACATCATTTAAAGAATAAATCAACTCATAATTCATAATCACAATCTATCATATAAGGGTTCCATTGACAACATTAGTGAACTCACAAGTCCTTACTTAATTCCCT